>CM056501.1:37588835-37602838 GCA_029783415.1 Anisodus acutangulus | reverse complement strand
ACCTCCTGGTCACATGGAGGCAACTTTACCAATTACTCCAAGGCTCCCCCTTCAATTAAAAAACTACTAAGAAATATTAAAGAAAAATGGACCAGGTGCCTCTACATGAACAGTGACCACAAGAGCAAGGAAGGAGACAAGCACTTCGATAAAGCAGAAATTCTTACTTAGTCCCTGCGGGGTTGAAGGCAATTGAAAAGGCAGCAGTGATCTCGTCCATGGCATCATAAGCACGGTATGTACAGCGCAACTGCAACCACCCAAGAAATCATGGGTTGCTAGCAACCTATCAAAGAGAAGCAAGAGGAAAAAGCATCTGTAGCAACAGCTTTAAAGACAATGACACACCTGTCCAGTAGTAGCGTCCCAGAGATGAATAGGGTGATCACGGGTAGTACTTGCGAAAACACATGTCTCGGGACCTGGGTCACGAAAGCAAACTCTAGTTAATTTTTCAAATCACCATTGGCATTACCACACAAAAAAAAAAAAAGGCAATTGGCATACTTGAAGAAGACATATAGGGATACCAGCAATAGTCATATACAGACTCCCCATCACTCATGACAAGGCTTGCAGCATAAGAATCTGAGATAGAAAATCAAATCAAGTTTAATACTGAACATACATGATCGACAAATCTCCATATCGAAAGTAATTACTATAGCATATTCCACACTGTTGCTTCACATTCAGACATAAATAAACTAGTAGCATACAAATTTACCTGTATCAGCAGCTGATGAAGAAAAATCAGCAAGCCCTCCACTTTCATCATATGGCCTATCAACGAAGCAGAGCAAATATAACAAAGCAACTCAACGACAATGGAAATGCTAGAATAACTGAGTACCATTTTCTACTATGTGCCTCATAGTCAGCCCTACAATAGCACCAAATACTATCTGTCAATCAATCAATTAATTGCATCTCAATCACAAACTCCTCGGGGTTTTCTATATGAATTCTCTTTATCCATTCCCCTCTATGTTCAGATGATTCGTCATATCACGACTATTTCAATGCTAGTTGTCAACCTACCACAACCTATCTCCTTTTTATCCAAGCTTCGACCGAAAAACTCTAAGCTCACACAGGCAGAGTTAAATGAAACTCTATCCACCAATAAACTTTAATCCCCGCATATCCAATCTCAAAAAGAAAATAACTAATTCAGAAGAATTGTATTTATAAAAGGAAATAAAAAAAATTACTCCTTTACACTTTACAGTTCTTCAGGTCTCAAAATTTATAAATTTCTAATTTGTTCCTAGATAGAAATTATCATTGTTCAACAACAACATACCCAGTGAAATCTCACAATGTGGAGTTTGAGGAGGGTAGAGTGTACGCAGACCTTGCCCTACCTTAGAGAAGGTAGAGAGGTTGTTTCCGAAAGACCCTCGGCTCAAGAGAAAGCATAAAAAAGGTCAGATAAGGACAAGCAATTCAAAGCAATATGAAAATAAAAATAACGAAAGCGAATAAGCCATGGTAAAGCTGGGAAGCAGTAGCTAACACAGAGAAATAAGATAAAGTACAAGAAAAAACAAATAGTAGCAGAAATCAAAGGACAAAAAAATATAGAGCAATATTGCGACTATAAAAGGATAAGTGGGACTCCTACTCGCCTTCAACCCTAATCTAAGTCCTCCATAACCTCCTATCATTGTTCATATATAACAATTCAAAAACTGGGAGAAAACTTACAAGGTAAATAAACAAAAGGTATTATCATCAGAGCAAGTGAGGAAACCAGAACCATCTGGTGACCTATAATTCCACAACAAAAGAAAATAACCATGAGACTACATAGAAAATAACAGAGGCGGAAAAACAAGGCATAAAAGAAATGGGGGGAAAAGCACACCATTTGACACCCTTTAAGAAATTGTTAGGGTTTGAAGGAGTCTTGAACTGGTTAAAGAAATGATAAGTTCGATATGGGGGAACATCATAGTGAATAACCGGCCAAGGGTAAGGTTCTTCTACAGCTTCAGTTGGGGTTTGCTGCTCTACAGCATCTTCATCCATTGATGCACTAATAAGCTGTTGCTCTGAAGCTTCTTCCCCCATTGTTAGCGCCAAAAAAAGAAGTGTTTGTGGGGTTTTGGGTTTTAGCTTTGGCTGTAAATTGTTATGGGTTTTAACTTTTAACTTGTCATCATATGCCAAATCCTATATGTAATTCATTACTCCAAAATCTTAGATGAGTTGTAAGTTGCCAGAATGGTCAAGTGGTAACTTCTAACTACTTGAGTTAAAAAAATGTAATCAACTTTCTCTTTCTAATCTAGAAAAAAAAATGTGATGGAAGCTTCTAGGTGTAAAGTAAGACCGACGTTTTGATTGGCTTATTTTAAGTGTTTTTTTTATTTTTAAGATTTTTTTTACTTTTTAAGGTATTTGGATGAGATAAAAAGTGATTTTAAATATTTATTTTTAAATTAAAAATAAGTCAAAAGTTGAATAAGACTAACTTGTGACTTTTAGAATTTGACTTATAAGTCACTTTTAAAAAATCCAAACACCCTCTAAAGTAGGTTTTAATTTCATCTCATATAAAAAGATTTAGAAGAAGCTCAATGAAAACAATTGGTGATGATGAGTCGAACAATACTCCTACTTTTTATCTTCCTACTGAAATTATCGATATAATGTTCACTTTTTTACCTATCAAGCATGCTATTTCTTCTTCTATTATTTACTACGCAATTTCAAAGATCATGGTTATATGCTCGTAATTTTTGTTTTGATAGAGCTTTTAGGAGAAATTGTTTCCGTAGTGGTACAGAGATATCCCAATTATTAATAATGTTTGCCGAAAAAATTTATAGTTTTAAGCTTTATATTACCGAGGCAGTAAAGTACGCGTCTTAATTCACATAACGTATTCAAGATGTTGCATCAAAGGGCCTAGAAGAGCTCGAGCTACATCTGATTGAACATAATAATGAAATTTCTTATTTTCTGCCTTCTGATTTTATTGACGTTGAAACTCTTCGGTTTTAAAATTGATTTGTTGTGAATTGTATCTATCACCAAAATTAAAAGATTTATGATTCTTGAAATCTCTTGGTCTAACTAGGGTTGACATTGTACCCACATTTTTTTGACAGTTTGTTTTCAAGATGTACGGTTCTTGAATCTTTGGCTTTGGAGAGTTGTTCTTTTAATGGTTAACTTACAATTAAAGGTTCTTATATTTAGTTTCTTTCCTTAGACATTTGACTTTTAACTTCTTTAGTATTTTTCCCACATACTTGCATGGGTAACAACAAACAACAACAACATACCTACTGAAATCCCATATCGTGAGGTCTGGGAGGGTAGAGTGTACACATAACTTATCTTCACTTTGGTAGATAGAGCGGCTGTTTCTGAGAGATCATCGGCTCAAGACAAAGCATAATCACAAGAAAGGCAATCAAAACAAAGCAAGAGTAAAGCAAGAGAAGCGGTCATACTCGGATAAGGAATTAAACCAGTATAAAGTGCAGTCGAACAAAAGGGATCAATAGCTAACACAACTAAATAAGCTAAACAAAATACACTAAAGAACACATAGCTGCAGAAATCAAACTACGGTGGATTATAAAGCAATAATGTGTCTATAAGTGTGATAGGCTAATCGGGCCTACAGTAATAACACAACAACAATTATTTTATAATCGTAAGTAGGACTACGATCGACTAACTACTACTCTTCTACCCTAATATGTGTCCTCCACAACCCCATGTCTAAGGTCATATCCTCAGTAAGTTGCATCTGCGCCATATCCAGTCTAATCACATCTCCCCAATATTTATTTGGCCTACCTCTACCCCCTTATGAACCCGTCCATAGCCAACCTCTCACACCTTCGCACTGAGGCATCTGTGTCTCTCATCTGCACATGCCCAAACCATATCAACCTCGCTTTTCGCATCTTATCATCCACCGAGGTCACTCCCACTTTCTCCTAGATATCATCATTTCTAATCATATCTCTCCTTGTATGCCCACGCGTCCATCTCAACATCATCATCTCCGCAACTTTTATCTTTTGTATGTGTGAAGTATTGACTGGCCAACACTTCGCCCCATACAACATAATCAGCCTAACTACCACCCTATAAAACTTGCCTTTAAGTTTTGGTGGCACCTTTTTGTCGCACAAGACTCCAGATGCGAGCCTTCATTTCATCTACCCTGCCCCAATACGATGTGTGACATCGTCATCAATCTCTCTATTTCCTTTGATAATATACCCTAGGTACTTGAAGCTTCCTTTCTTTGGAATGACCTGAGTACCAAGCCTTACCTCCACGACTGTCTCAGGGTCACTCCCGTTGCTGAACTTGCACTCCAAATATTTTGTCTTGGTCCTACTCAACCTAAACCCTTTAGACTCCAGAGTCTGTCTCCAAACCTCCAGCTTGGCGTTCACTCCGCTGCGAGTCTCATCAATCATGACTATGTCGTTTGCAAATAACATACACCATGGTACCTCTCATTGGATTTATCGCGTCAGTCCGTCCATCACCAAGGCAAATAGGAATGGGCTAAGAGTTGATCCCTGGTGCAGCCCCATCATCACTGGAAAGTGCTCCGAGTATTCTCCTACTGTCCATACTCTAGTCTTAGCTCCATCATACATATCTTTGATCGCCCTAGTGTACACCACAGGTACGTCTTTAACCTCCAAGCATCTTCATAGAACCTCCCTAGGGACTTTGTCGTATGCCTTCTCGGGGTCGATGAAAACCATATGTAAGTTTTTCTTCATCTCTCTATACTGCACCACCAACATCCTAATAAGATGAATGGCTTCAGTAGTCGAACGCCCCGGCATGAATCCAAACTGGTTCACGGAAATAGACACGTCTCTCCTCACCCTCGTCTCCATGACTCTTTCCCAATCTTTCATAGAGTGGCTCAGCATCTTGATACCCCTATAGTTGTTACAACTCTGGATATCACATTTATTTTTGTACAAGGGAATCATTGTACTCCACCTCCATTCTTCGGGCATTCTTGCCGTCTTAAAAATGACGTTAAACAACTCAGTCAGACACTCCAAATCAGACCTGCTTGCGTTCTTTCAAAATTCAACTGGGATCTCATCATGCTCGGTCGATCGTCCCCTGCGCATCCGGCGAATAAGACTGTCACCTCCGTCTAATATGCGTTTCCTCCACCAATGCTTTGTCATCCTCGTCCTTGATGCACCTCACTTGATCCAAGTCACAGGCCCTCATCTCCCTTGTCTTGGCTAGTCTGTACAACTTCTTATCCCCGTCTTTCTCCTCTAATTCCACATACAAGAGTTTGAAATTCGCCATTTTCGCCACCATAACCACTAGTTTTGCCTCATTCCTCGCTATCTTATACAGTTCCCTATTCGTCCACTTCTCCACTTCATCTCTGCTTTCTACCAATTTCACAAACACCGCTTTCTTCGATTCCACCTTCTTTTGAACTTCACCATTCCCACCACCAGTCCCCTCGATGTCCACCACGATAATACCACGAGACTCCTAGCACTTCTTTGGCTACCTCACAAATGTAATTGGATGTCCTGTCCGACATACCGGTCGCATCCCCACTACTCTCCCAAGCCCCCTTGGCCATCAACCTCTCCCCCATCTCATTTGCACTAGCCATGGTCAAACTCCCCCATTTGATTCTTAACCTGTCATCCACAACCCTCTTCTTCTTCTCTAACTTGATCTCTAAATCCATCACCAAAAGCTTATATCGGGTTGTAAGATCCTCATTCGGAATAACCTTACAGTCTTTATAAAGACCTTTGTCAACCTTCCTAAGGAGCAAAAAGTATATCTTAGTCTTAGCCACCGAACTACGGAAAGTCACCAAGTGTTCCTCATTCTTCAGGAATCTAGAATTGGCTATCACCATCCCATAAGCTCTAGCGAACTCCAAAAGTGAGACGCCTCCCCCATTCCTGACCCCGAGTCCAAATCCTCCATGCACGTCGTCATAACCCCTTGGAAGTGACCCGATATGTCCATTAAAATTCCCTCATACAAATAACTTCTCAGTGGGTGGTATACCTCCCACCACTTTGTCTAAATCCTCCCAAAAGTCTCTTCTCCTCATCGTCCAAGCCCGTTTGTGGCGCATAAGCACTAATAATGTTCATAGTGAACCCTCCAACTACCAACTTAATCGCCATCATCCTGTCATTGACTCTCCTCACCTCTACCACCTGATCCCTTAGTTCATTGTCTACCACTTAGGGATGGCATGTGGGTATAATTTTACGGATTTCGCACCGTACCTGCCCCAGTTGGGGCGGGTATGGGTATAACTTAGGCGGGTAGTAGGCGGGTATGAGTATTGAAAATGTATCCATCACGGGTAGGCGAGTAGGTGGTGGATTTGCAGTCATACCCGCCTACCCGCCCGCCTACCCACCAGCCTTATACCCGCTCCAAGCCCAAAATATTAGCAACCCATTAGTCGTGCCTTCAGCCCATAAGTCACGACAAGTCTCTTATTCTCCAACATAACTCAAAACCCTACACCTCTTCAGTCCTTCACGCCTCCCTCTCTCTCGTTCCCCTTCACGCCGTCTCTCATCCCTCTCTCATTTCGACGTCTTTGCCTTTTTCTTTTAAGAAGATGCTGATCGGGAAATATTAGAAAATATTATTGTCTTTGCTTTGTGCTTTGGGGTTGTCTTGGTGAGGTCAATTTTTATGCATTTGTTAAGTTTTACCTATTGGGTTTATGGAGTTCAATTGAAAAAGTTAAAAAACTTTAGCTTAAATAGCTGAAATAATATCTGGGTTTTGTCTACATTTGTAATATATAGCTATTTGGGTGGATAATTTTTGAGTTGTCTTGGAAATTTTATTTTCTTGATTCTTTGTTGTGCAAGGGGGAAGAAGTGAAAAAAAATGGGAAATTCTGATGGTGAAAAAATCCGAAATTCTCCTCCCTCTCTCCCAAAGAAAATGAGACCGTGACAATGTTGATTCTTGACTCAAATTTTTGGGATAATTTTTGGAATTTAAATTTTTGGGATCATGTTGATCACTAATTGATCACAAATGAATTGATTACAAAATATGGCAGGCGGGTACAAACGGGTATTGGCGGGTGACGGATATCCACTTGGGTGGTGGAGCGGGTGTGGATTTAGGAATATACCCGCTTAGGCGAGTATGGATGTTGAAAATTGTACCCGCCACGGGTGGCGGGTATAAAATTTTCTGGCGGGTACGGGTGCGGGGGAGGGGTACCCGCACCCACCCCGCCCAATTGCCATCCCTACTACCACTTGTCTACCTCATTCCTATACTTTGACCTACCAGAGAACTATAACTTATACCCGTCTACATCTTTAGCCTTATGTCCTACCCATTTGGTCTCCTGGACACAGGCTATATTAATCTTCCTCTTCTTAAGAATCTTAACTAGCTCTATGGCCTTCCCCGTTAAAGTCTCAATATTCCAAGACCCTATTCTCAGCCTAGCATCTCCCTTACCCCACTTACCCCTTACCCCTTGCCCCCGTCCTCCACCGAGAACATGACCCTAGTCTACCATCATTCACCGAACCACTAGAGCAAAGACACAAAGAATACTAATCCAAGGTTAACGCTAACACACACGGAAAGCATACTAGAGCACAAGTTAGCTAGAATCTAGAGTCAGACTACTACAGATCTGAATGATAAAACAAAGGGCAACAAGAATACATGCAAGAATGTAACGTCCAGATTCAATAAAACGCAACACGCAAAATTGAACAACACAAATTAGAACAAATATTGAGTATAAACAACTGGAGGTACCAACTACAGGCTGATAAAATATGTTCTCACGCCGACAATTGTTGTTCACGCGCTGGAAAACATTGTTCACTGTCTCAACTCACTGTTCCTACCGGAAACCACTGTTCCCCGCCAGACGATGTCATAGATATAGTGATACCTGCAAAAAAAAAAAGGAGAGAGACTGCCTGCTGCAGTGGATGGCGGCGCCAGCGAGCAAGGCTTAAAGTTAATGGGTCGCGGTGGGATGGACTGGGTCACGATGTTGACGCCAATGGGTATGGGCTCGCAGTGGGGGTGGGGTCGCGATGGAGGTGGTCTCACAGTGGGGGTTGGGTCGCGGTGGTCTCCCAGTAACTGTACGTGCCAGAGGGAGAGGGGAGAAGAGCTAAGCGAGAATCACAAGGACCACCTACTTGCCTTGGGTATAGTTATTTATTGTTGTATGACTCATAATTTACGGAAATTTCTCCGCCGCCTATTTCATGTCATGCTTCTTCTTTCTCCAAATCGTATATATATTAAATTAAATTTATAAAAATAAATGTGTGATCGCGCAAAGCGTGAACCTGTTAACTAGTTGATGCATAAAAGGAAGCAATCTACAATCTGCACCAGCTTGCATGCTTCCAAATTATTCACAGCTCAAAAACAAGTTACATTATTGAACCGAAAGGAAAGAATTCAATACCAGTCTGAAGTCATTCATTATTTCAAAATGCAACATCACAACCACAAAAATGAGGGGGGGGGGGGGGGATTGGCCTAAGGGCTCACACTTTTTTGACACCTGAACTTGAAAAACCTTTACCATTGGCTAATGCCCCCCGGCAATTCTTAACCCCACTTTATAACATTTACTTGGTTCTTTTACTCCTAAATAGCTATACATTCAATTATTACAATAGAGAGCGTTCCACGCAATTGATGGGAAGTCTATTGCTATAATTCTGAGGAAATAGGACAGATGTAATCCTAATCAGAAGCAACAATGAATTTCAAGGCCTCAATGATCATTTTTTCTGATGCAATGAGATCTTTTTAAGGTATGGATCGTCCTTGTACTTCAAGTATTGAGGAAGTTCGAGAGCTCTTTCTGCAATCTTCCTGTCCTCGTGGATTTTTGCTATCAAGGCTTCGAGTGATGGAAAGTTGGCCTGTAATATTGCAAAATAGATAGTAATATCAGCAACTGATACAAAGAAAAAAAAGAAGAGGAAAACTAAAGAGTAACTAGGCCACAATACCTCTGGCCGTATGTAGCCCACAACAACTAGATGCAATTCCTCACCATAAAAGTCCTCATTGAAGTCATGAAGCAACCACGGCTCCTAAAAGTAAAGTTGTCTTTCAACAAACCCAAAGAAGTCAACAATAACGAAGAGGCATATGTTACAACACACTTACAATTGTCTTCTCAGTGTTGTTGAAGTACGGATTCCAACCAATGCTCATGACCATTTTGTAAACACCTCGAGCTGATAATCCTGCCCAGCCAAAATATACACCCGCTGGATGTTCTGAAAGAATGGCTGAATAACCTTCTGGGGATAAATTAGCTGGAAAAAAATGTGACCCCATAAGAATAGAAAAATACATCAGACTGTTGAGTCATACGAGGCAAAAAACTAATCTTTCATGCCCCTCCAGGCTCCAACAATATGAGGTGTTTGAATCAAAATAACAGTTTGACATAAAATCGGAATCTCTGATATGACAGACTCACAAGAAACTGAAATTCCAATAACAAACTTATGAGAAATTCTAAGAGTCATTTCAAGAGAACACAGATAACAAGTCAAGCATTTATATTAGCCACTCAGCAGAAGGAATAAAGAAGACAGCATACCTGTAGGGATTCCCAGAACCTTTGAGCCGCGCCCAAATCCCTTAATGACGGGACCACCAATACACCAAGGTTCTAAAGGCAAAGTACCTTCTATCCCTGCATATGCTTCCAGTCAAAAATAAAAAAATTGAAAGAGAAATCATGTACACTTCATACAAGTAAAGCAATCATAAAGACTTACTATCTTGAAATGCAGGTAGACCCCACTTTTCTAGTTGCAAATCTAGAAGAGAATTGATCACTTCATCAGCAGAAGTATAAAGATGAGACTGCTTTGCAAGAGATGGTACAGCAACTACTGCCATTCCAGCAGCCTTACCAGCAGTAACACCTGGTCTAACATGAGTATCAGGTCGAGTTACTTTCACTGAAGTTATGAGAAAACAATTTACATCTAACTCAAAATTAATATGGACTTGGGAGACAGAAGGACCAACTCAACCTAGAAAATGCAAATGCGGTGACAAGGAATTTTAAACCTCAATATCCATGAAAAAGAAAATAAATCTAATAGCTATGGAAATTATAATTATGATGGCAGAAGTTAGTAGCTAATGTTATTCAGTCAACCATGCTTCTATACATCTTTAAATGTCTAATTTGAGCTGAGCATGAAAAACTCTAACAAACCCTCAATGTCTTCAGAGGAGAAAAATCAGCCCCCTGATACCCTTCTTTTTCTCCCTTCTTTGTCCAGTAGTTAGATATTCCGATATGCTCCTATGCTTCTGATAGGACATACAACTACATAATCTTTGAAGATGAAAACTCACATTGAATCTTCAATGACAACAAAGCTGGATGGATCCATGTTGAGTCTTTTAGCTGCTTCAAGAAATCTTACAGAAGAAGGTATACAAGAGTTAATTTAACATCCAGAATACCAGATTATAGAATGAGGAGGACAAAGATAAACAATTCATCCAGTTTTACATTTCCGGAGATGGCTTTCCAGCTTTCACTTCGTCTCCTCCAACAATAGCTGAGAATGATTCTTTCCATCCTGAAAAATCAAAGCACCAAGCATAAATGCTATCTTACATGCTGGACTGGCTCAAAAAACCTTCTCAAGGAAAGAAATACATCTCTATCAATAAATGTTAAAACTTAAAATACCCGAATGATGAAAAATTTTGGTCTCTATATTAGATCTAGAAGAATTTGAAGCCAATGCCATGGGTACACCATGACCCCTCAAATGGTTAATCAATCGATTGGCCCCTGGAAGAGCCTTGATACTGTGCCACCTATATCAAGTTGATTAACAAAGTTTTATAAGAACTTTGGACTGGAATACATCTGCAGAAGACAATAGATATAAAGTTCCATAATTATACATCACAAGATCTCGCAAACAATCAGAACTTCACTAGCTCAAAGAAAAGAAAAAGGTAACATCAATCCAACATTGCTTCCACTCTCAGCAAGAGCCAACGAAATCATGTTACTCAAACCAACCAACAAGACCATAGATGAGTAGATCACTCTTATTACACCTCCCCCTCCCCCCTGGCCCCCAACCAAACAGAAGAACAAAAGGAAAAAAAAACTTCACTACATTCAAATAAAAAACCAACAAGTTCGATATAAGGAAACACGACTAATAAACAAATGTAGTCATTTATTTTTCTTTCTTTGATCGGTTAATATAGTCGTTTCTTCTTGCTTGCCTCCTTTTTCCTATCTTTTTTTTTGTGATCTTTCTCTAAATAATCGGAAAAGAAATAATATCACCAAAAGTAAAGAAGATAAAAAGAATGAAAGTAACATGTATATTTGCATTTTCTAAATTGGAGATCGAAACTCGTGGTTCCCCGTTCAGCAATTATCAACAATTTTAATTACCATCCAGTACCTACTTAGTTTTTGGTAAGGGTTTTTAGCAGAACAAACACCACAGAACTATGTTCTCTAGTCCTCTTATATCTACTAACTAACTTGCAATTTATCATCCACGCCCCAACTATAAAAGAGCGCAGTGATACTTTGCAACATCTATCATTTAACATCATTAATAGGATTTGAGGAAAACAGTCTGCCTACTAATACTTTAATGTGAACAATCTCCGATAGTCACTTCAATTTCAGTTTGTATAAGCATAATCAATAAACAGAAAGGAAATAAATGAAACTATGTCAAATTGCTGGTTTATTACTGGTCAGAGAGCATTGGGTAAAATTGTGAAAGAAATTCATCTGTTGATAATGGGAGCCCATAATCTTCAACAACTGCAGCTGCAGCTTCTATTGGGGTTTTTCCTACTATTTTAGGAGCTTCTCTCCCATCCCACTGCTTTCCATACTTAACTAAGAAAGCTCTTAAAATCTCACTCACAACTCCATCTGTCAGAACAAAGAGGTCAAATTAACATTGAGAACATGAGATTAAAAAGATGCAAATGCACACAGGGAAGACATTGGCAATAGAAAGATTGATGCTATGCTGCAGTTTACAACAGAATGCCTAGGTCCAAATTTTCTTTTGCATAAAAAGGACTTCCTACGCATTTCAAATTTAGAGCCAGAGTGCATCTCAAATTTCTGCATCGAAGTTTAATATAGTTGCTGGAACACTACGTAAAGGGACCTCGCAGTAAGTGTGCCCAGGGATGAGATAATTTGATTAGAGAATTTCAAAACGATAGAACAATTTTACTACAATCTACACTTGGAATAAAGATTACAGCAGTAAAAAAATGAAATTGTGAATATCTTAATCCAGTTCTAAATGTTTCTGGTCATTCCATATTTCTATCAGATGATGTAAAAATTGGAAGCAAATGAAACTAACTCTAGCATATGATTCTGAATATTAGAGTAGTAGTTCAATATTGAGAACTAATGCCATGTATGATTTAGGTGAATGGCCAAGAATATAGTTTAGAAGTGTAAAGTCAAACAAGAAGAGCACTATCAACCTGTATTAAGAAGTGTACCATCCAAATCAAGGATGACACCAGAAACTAGCTTCTTCAAAGTTCGTTCAACAGACATTGAGAGCAATATCGACCACGCAGAAACAGAAACCTATGTTCAAATTATGTGAATATGAGATATACACACAAAATAATAACGCTAAATACACGACTTTAATCTTGAAGTCAAACGTAGACCATAAATCATATAAAAACATCTTTTAACCATGATTACAACAGAACTAAAACTGCTATTACTTGGATTTCATTACAAGTTTCCTGATCATTAAAACTGTAAAAGTCCACTGTTTTAGTTTTTCACTCTCATGTTTAAAAGAAGAACCAGACTTTTAATTCTTCCATTTAGGGCTAAGGTCATGTAAGTTAGGACCAGTTTTGACAAGTTTCTTATCATTCTGAAAATGAAATACTTTCAGCGTCTATGTGATTGAGTGTTTGCTTTCTGAAAGCCTCTAGAAATTTTCCAGATGAAGAGATTATCCCCTTCTAGACAACTTGCTTGGGGATTCTTTAATGCTGGAGTGGAGGATCCTTATTTTTAATTTTTATAAATAATATAAAGCAACTTGCCATTTCATATATGTACAGAATCACATCAAAGTAATAAACATAGAATACATGTATAGACTAAAAACTCATTCTGATACCATATTGCTCATTCCCAACTAGGGATGTCAAAGAGGCCGGTTAAAACAGATTTAGTAGAGCAAGTTAAGATGCAATGAAACCAAAGTTTACTCGAGTCAATATTGGTTGGTTAATTTGGACTGAATAAAAGAGCATAATCCAACCCAAACAATGCAGAAGTCTAAGGAACACTTGAGTAATTCATCAGATAAGTATTTGACAACTCAACACATTCATAAATCCGACAAAATTTAACAAGCAACTTCAACAAGATTAAAAACACCACTCAAAAGCAGAAGGCAATTATAAAGCAGTGAACTCATGTATTGATCAAAATAGGGTGAGAAATGGACCGTCTAGCAGAACCAAAACTCTTCTTTAGATCTGATTTGATAAAATCACGGGTCCAAATTTGAGTACAGCCACAAATGTTGACTAAACCTTGAACCAAAACCAGAAAAGCAGTGAACGACCTTCAACTAGAACTGATTCGCAGACCGAAAGATAGAGCGGAACCTTCAACTCCTTTGGTGATTCAGTAGTGTTTTGGTCATTGAAAAGGGGTGGTTGACTGGCAAGATTTGCGTGTTTGCAACGGATGACGGTGGTGTTTGGTTATCGATGAAGATGGAGGTTTCAAAGGAAAAAGGAGATGGTGGTCTATGGAGGAGCTTAAAGGTGGAACCGGGGCTGAGTGATGGTCGACGGCAACGGTGGGTGGTTTAGCAGTTCAGTGTCGTTGGACTGGTAGATTTTCAGCGATGGGATGTTTCGAAAATATCCCCATTCATAGGTCCGAGATCTAC
>CM056501.1:37310445-37588716 GCA_029783415.1 Anisodus acutangulus | reverse complement strand
AGCTCGACCAGCGTGTGCGTGTTCGCACATCCGCCTTGATTGAGATCATAGAGAATTCTGTGGAAAGCACCACATACGAGCTTTGGGAATTGAACCCAAGACAGGCCCTTGCCCCTTTCACGCTGAACACTTTCTAAATCAATCTGTCTTCATCGAATTTTCGCTATCTGTCTTGAGTTAGACAAGCGTGTATCTTAGCTCCCGGTGACATGAATTCAATCATAGTAGCTTCTTAATTATAGTAGCTTTCAGAACCTCCTTGAGACTGGGTCCTTCGTTTGGAACTGCCCGTCTGTGATCCATGGATCTCCGATCGGGAAACAGTTTGGGATACGTTTGGTCTTCAATATATAGAAATTGTGCTCGAGTAAAAACTCCACCAATAGTCTTCCAATAGGGAAAGTCTCTTCTGATTTAATAGTTGATTCGAATGGAAACTCCTTATTTGGATTGTAGATTCGCAGTGATTGATTTCGTTAAGAACCGGTGGTTATCCGGCTGGTGAAGGTGGTTTACTAGCGGATATGGATATAAGAAGCAAGAGTCGGGTTGTTTTGTCTGTTTTTCGCTCTCTGTTTTGTATCAATATTGATATCCCCTATTCCCATGTATTTGTATTGCTCTATATCCGTATATACCTCCCGAAAGTGACCCCTAATTGTGCCTAATCTCCATTCCCTTGTCGCCTCTCAGTATATTTCTCCCTCTATGTGATGACATAGTGCAGTGCATATATGAGTGAGTGTGTGTGTTGTGCCTACAACAACAACATACCCAGTGAAATCTCATAACGTGGGGTCTGAGAAGGGTAGAGTGTACGCAGACCTTACCTTGGTAGGTAGAGCGGATGTTTCCGAGAGACCCTAGGCTCAAGATAAAGCATAATTACAAATTAACAATCAAAGCAAGCAAAGCAGAACAAAGCAAGAGAAACGGTTAGACTCAGACAAGAAATTAAAGCAGTATGAACATGCTGATAACAAAATCGAATACGCCATAATAGCAATTCTAACAAAAGGAAGCAGTAGCTAACACAACTAAATAAGATAAACAAAGTATACTAAAGAACACATAGCAGCAGAAATCAAACTACAGTGGATTATAAAACAATAATGTGTCTATAAGTGTGATAGGCTAATCAGACCAACAGTAATAACACTACAACTATTATTTTATAATCGTAAGTAGGACTACGATCGACTAACTACTACCCTTCTACCATAATCCGTGTCCTCCACAACCCCCTATCTAAGGTCATGTCCTCAGTAAGTTGCATCTGCGTCATATCTCATCTAATCACCTCACCCCAATACTTCTTCAACCTACCTCTACCCGTCCATAGTCAATCTCTCACACCTCCGCACTGGGGCAATTGTGTCTCTCCTCTGCACATGCCCGAACCATCTCAACCTCGCTTCCCGCATCTTATCATCCACCGAGGCCACTCTCACTTTGTCCCGGATATCATCATTTCTAATCTTATCTCTCATTGTATGCCC
Organism: Anisodus acutangulus; assembly: GCA_029783415.1. Classification (NCBI taxonomy): domain Eukaryota; kingdom Viridiplantae; phylum Streptophyta; class Magnoliopsida; order Solanales; family Solanaceae; genus Anisodus; species Anisodus acutangulus. Next base: position 37,587,217 of record CM056501.1, on the reverse strand, counting down.
ATACATCCATCTCAGCATCCTCATTTCCACAACTTTTATCTTTTGTATGTGCGAAATCTTGACTGGCCAACACTCCGCCCATACAACATAGTCGGTCTAACCACCACCCTATAGAACTTGCCTTTAAGTTTTTGTGGCACCTTTTTGTCGCACAAGACTCCAGATGCGAGCCTCCATTTCATCCACCCTGCCCCAATACGATATGTGACATCGTCATCAATCTCTCAATTCCCTTGGATGATAGACCCTAAGTACTTGAAGCTTCCTTTCTTTGGAATGACCTGAGTACCAAGCCTCACCTCCACGCCTGTCTCAGGGTCGCTCCCGTTGCTGAACTTGCACTCCAAATATTTTATCTTGGTCCTACTCAATCTGAATCCTTAAGACTCCAGAATCTGTCTCCAAACCTCCAGTTTGACGTTCACTCCGTTGCGAGTCTCATCAATCAGGACTATGTCGTCTGCGAATAACATATACCATGGTACCTCCCCTTGGATTTGTCGCGTCAATCCGTCCATCACCAAGACAAAAGAGAATGGGCTAAGAGATGATCCCTGGTATAACCCATCATCACTGGGAAGTGCTCTGAGTCTCCTCCTACTGTCCGTACCCTAGTCTTGGCTCTATCATACATATCCTTGATCGCCCTAGTGTACGCCACATGTACACCTCTAACCTCCAAACATCTCCATAGAAACTCCCTAGGGACTTTTTCGTATGTCTTCTCGAGGTCGATGAAAATCATATGTAAGTCTCTCTTCCTCTCCCTATACTGCTCCACCCACCTCCTAATAAGATGAATGACTTCAGTAGTCGAACGCCCCGACATGAATCCAAACTGGTTTTCAAAAATAGACACGCTTCTCCTCACTCTCATCTCCACGACCCGTTCCCAAACTTTCATAGTGTGGCTCATCAGCTTGATACCCCTATAGTTGTTGCAACTCTGGATATCACCATTGTTTTTGTACAAAGGAATCATTGTACTCCACCTTCATTCTTCAGACATTCTTGCCGTCTTAAAAATGACGTTAAACAACTCAGTCAGCCACTCCAAAAAGAATTTTTATTGGAAGAATTTTTAAATGTGTATTACCCCATCTATTCTATATCTGGATATTTTGCTGTCGTATTTTTATCGATTAATTTTTCTTGCAATCTTGCATTGACTACATTCTTTTTGTAGCCGAGGGTCAATCAGAAATAACGTCTTTGGCCCACAAAGGTAGAGTTAAGGTGTGCATACATCCTACCCTCCCCAGACCCCACTCCGTGTGATTACATTGGGTATGTTGTTGTTGTTATTGGAAGAAATTATACAAGTCATGAAGGCAATTAACAATACAAGAAACCGGGTGTTCTCTATAATGATAGAATTAAAGCCCTAAACGAAATCATCTATTTTATTTTTTTGGTTTGCCAAACTGATCACATGGAAATATAGACTTCCTCAAAATGTATAAAATTGTTAGAATTTAACTGGGATTTTCAGCCATTAAAATTCTTCGCTGTTTCATCTAGGCATAGTAAACACCTAATATATGATTCACATAAAAAATCAGTAAGAATCACAAAAAGTGAAAGTGTCTGCTGTATCTGATTATTATTCCTTTAATTCCATCAAAATTAGAATCCCAGTTGTTGCAGTACATTAAAACAACAAAATTATATTTCTTACAAGTATACGAGCAACCTTTTAAACATATAATTTGTATCACCAAGCTAAGCAAACTATATACTCACCTGATAATGCTATGAATCCAACTTCACAGTTGATTATTGAAATAAGAAGATAAAGCACTTAAACTTCTTTGTTTCTTTCTTGTGATTATGGAGAAACCAAAGTTTGTCATCGTTTGGACTGTCTACCATCGCCATCAATGTCTTTATCCGGGTTGCAAGTATCGGACGGGTGAAAAATCCGGATCGTTTCAGCTTCTAATTTGGGCTCGTTTCATGCCCAAATGAGGCCCACGAGCCCACTGCTCCTACAGGTTATGCACTGCTTACGACTTGAATTGAATATTCTCTGACGGAAGTATACCTATTTAATTTTATTACTACTATTTTATTTAGATTTAACATTTACTGCAATTAAAATAAAGACAAATTATACACAATCAGGAACTGAAAAACTCAACCAAATTATGATATATTTTTTTAAAGAAATCAATAATCACATGTGTTCAAATTCATGCATCTTAATTTTTTTAAAGAATCTTCGAGAGTACTTTCACCACTCTCCTCTACAAAATCAAAATTGAGAAATATATTATAATCAAACCTCTTCATAACGGCTTTGTTTGTCTGGTTATTTTTTTATTATTGTAACTAAATTTTGTTATAGAGAATACATAACATAAAAGTCGGGTCCCAAAAAAATATGATAATTATAACAAAATATTGTTATAGAGATAGTTAGTATAGAAAAGTCTATAATTAGATAAACCCCTAGATTTGACACATTAAACCACAAATCACAAGTGAGGAGTGATGACATTGCATGAATACAAGCAAAAAAACTTTATTGTTAAGAAAATTTTAATTTTTAAACCAAACTCGGAGGAGAAATTTCACAAAGTATTTTACTAAATCTTATATCTTTTAAATTTAAAATAGAAATAAATTGTATAGCTTCAAATTTGAAGACAATATCTTTTTTTTTTAACAAAGAAATGCCCCTAAGAGTACTTCCATCGCTCTGCTCCCCTACATTTGTGATTTAACGACAGGGTGAAGAAATGTCAAGGTAGAACTTAAAAAAATAACTAATTTCATCAATAATACTCATAGAAGCCCAGTTAAAATCCAAATACAAGTGCCCCCATTCATCATACATCTGTTCTTTAATCCCAATTAGTCTCCAAGCAAACGTCAGTTTATTTATTCAAATGATAAAGATAATACCATCTAATCAAACCATAAAGAATTGCTCCAAAACAATGACAAGGTATGAATTTGATATAAAACCAGATCAAATATTCAATAGAGTACAAAGATCTTTGATTATATATAATTAGCTATTTCAGTTCTTACTTCTTACTGACATGCTGAATTCTATTTCCGGTAAAAAGAAACCAAAATCTTTCTATCGAGTTTGATGTAAAACAAGGAGCAGAAAATCACAACATTTTGAACAAAATCACAGCATTCTTTGAGCGTCTTCGAACGTTTAACAAACTTTCGGTCACAAAGTCATCTGATGCATCGTGAATTGAGCTATGATGTCCAGATCTCCATTCAATAATCATCATCTCAAGGTTAGCACATATCAAAAGAAGATCTCGCAGAAATAGAACTTCTTGGCCAGATCTCATTCCTTCAAAGCCACAAATTCTAATCTTTTTAAGGTGAAGACCCCAATCTTTAGAAAGCATAGATAGTTGAAACCTTCCTCCAACAGAGTAAACATCATTTACCGCTGGAATAAAGCAAGTCTGCAAATGGAAATTCTATTAGAAAAGAGAGCAAACATCATGGGTTGAGATTAAGAGCATTGTGTGGGTTAAGAAAAATGAATTCTTTTCATTTTTTGATCGCTGAGTTAAGAAAAACATCTTCTCTTCTAATGTTTGACTTCAAACCACAAGGGGTTGTTTGGTTGCTGGTTAGGATGTGATTTATTCATGTATTAAATCATGCAAAACTTGTACCATGTTTGGTAGCATTTTTTTGCAATGTATAAAATTCTACACAACAAATAAGGTGTTCGGTTAGCTATTTAGAATTCCACAAAACTAATACAACAACATACCCAGTAAAATCCCACAACGTGGGTCTGGGGAGAGTAGAGTGTACGCAGAACTTACTTCTACCTTAATAGGTAGAGCGGTTGTTTCCGAGAGAAACTCACAAAACTAATACATGTATAAATTAAGAGAAAATAGAAGATAGAATAACTAAACTCTGCATCACTAATCACTACATTAGTAATACCTGCATAACTCCAACCAACAACCTAACGACCCCTAAGTATTTTTTTTACCATCCATACGGCCCTTGTTTGCAACTACTAGAGTTCATAGGCAGATTCAAGATTTAATCTTAATGAGTTTAAGGGTCAGAGTTCTTTGAATTATGAGTTCAATATTTATAATTTTTTTAAGAAGTTCTCAAATATATATATCTATGGCATAAGCCAAAAGCGGTTGGTTTTATTGAACCCATATTCAAAATTATAAGTCCACCACAGCCTGATTATATATTTTCAAAATGGAAAACCAGTAAACCACAACATATGCTTAGTACATAAGTAAGGAGAGAGGATTTAGATAAATCTGTAAAGTACTACTTACCGATAGAATCAGCACATTGCCTAAATAAGTGAAAAGCAATATCTCATAACAATGTTTCAGACAGAAAACAAACCTCGAACTCAAAGTAGGGTGGGGCCATATGTATGATTAACGTCCGAAGGTTGAATGAACTTTGTAATACGCGTACAATGCCAGCGAGATACCGCTCCTGGATGGGAGTATGCAGTGTTAAACACTCACAGCTGGTCATGGAAAATGGCAAATATGCCATGCCCCAAGATGCCATAACCTTCAAGACGGAGTAAACACGAAAATAAATCCAATAAGCAACATATCCAACCATCCAGCATAAAGATTATAGTCTTTCAAATAACACCATTCTCCAAGCACAAAAAATTAAACAAATATGTATTCAACCTTCTGATATACCAGAATGTCCCACTAATTTGTAGTTCATTACCAAAGATTATACTATTACACCTGTCCCAAAAGGATTTTGAACAAAAGTTACTAACAAGCAAAATAGATAAGTCTTGATAAATTAACAATTCAAATGTCCCAAGTATCAGAAGTCAGAAGACTAAGTACAGTAAGGACAACATATATAGATTCAGACAGATGAACCAAATAATATACTTCCAAGTTCCAACTAGGGGTGTCAAATGAATGGGTTGAGCTAGATATAGGTGGGTCAAAATGGGCGGGTCAAAAGTTACTTGAGCTAAAACGGGTTGGGCTAAAATGGGCTAAAAAGTGGGTCACAACTCAATTCGTCCAATTCTTTCTATGTTTTAATTTCTTTGTTTGCTCTTTTATACATATCAAAACAAAAATGTCTTTTTGAAAATATTTGACAAGGTTTCTATGAGTCCAATTTGGGCTACATGTCAGTCCAATTTTTAGATGGGTTGAGCTAATAAATGGTTGGGTCTTCACGGGCTAATTTTGCCAACCCTACTTCCAACACAAGGGACTAGGTTAAATTTGCTAACTGGGAAACACATTACAAGATGGAGGTCAGGAAATAATCATAAACTCTAAAACACACAAATATACCAACTCCTCAATGCAACCTGTTTATTAAAAAATGCAGTATAACCATACTTGAAAATCATTCAATCAAAGAACAAAACATACAGCTAAGCTCAAACCAACTGTTAAAAGAAGATAGTTTTATGCTCCAAGAACAAAACTTGAAAAAGAAATTCAAACAAATTAGCACAAACCTCAATGCACCATGTCCCTAACATAACATCTTTGACATGCCTTAAACTCGCAAACATGTCCATCAACATATGTCTTTGCTGTTGATAAAAGTTGTTTCGCTCCTCATCCTCCTTAGGGATCTTAAAGTGAAAATCAAGCTTAACTTCAACACAATTCATCGCATTTTTCAACTGAATATTCATTCTAAAACACCCTTTTAACTCCAACACCTTAACACTAGGTGCTTCAATTTCCAAATCAAAATCCATTAACATCTTCGCTTCCCCATACCCATTCACCACCAACTTACTCACTTTCCCACCCACTAAATCCAAACGCTTAAACCCCCAACAAATATCTAACTCCAACAACTCCAAACATGGACTACCAACAACAATTTTCCTGACCATATCATCCTTAAATTCCATCCACCCAATTCTTAATTCCCTCAAAGAATCCCATCTAACAACCTCAATTTTCTCAAATTTACAAGCAACCCAATTCACCTTTTCAAGAAAACTATCACAAAAAATCCTCTTAGGCAACTTATAAACATCATCACCATCATTCTTGAAAACCAAGTTAAGTTCTTTAACTTTATGGGTAATAGCAAAAAGTACCCAAACAGTAACATCAGATGTAAAACAACGTTTAAACGGGAAATCAAGATGAATTTTAGACACGTTGCTATTGCTGCAGTGCAAGTTTATAAGTGATTTATCAACAAAAGAAACAAACTTTCTTAAAGAAATAAAGTCCTTAGGACGATGAATGAAATTAAGGGTGTTAGAGAAGGACCAAAGTGTTTTATATTGGTTACAAAGAAGGGTAGTTCGAACGACGTCATCGAAGGGGAGAAAAGAAAGTATGTGAAGAAGAACTGGCTCGGGTAAAGAAGAGAATCGGTCTGAAGCTACTCCCATTTTTTTCAGTTTGGTGTTTCCCAAACTGAAAAAAAAAATGTTTTTAATTTTGATTTTGGGGATTTTTGGTTTTAAGGTTTTAAGCATGACATCTTCTCTTTAAATATTTATTTACATTTAATAAATATTGCATAAAAACATCTTCTCTTTAAATATTTTTTTATATAATTTCATCGCCAAGTTTCTGTTTCTTGATACCAAGTTCAAAATATTTTCGTTGACTTCACTACAGTGGACTTGGTATTTTCGGTCAAAGCTTCTGCCCGGAATTAGATCACCATCTTCCGCTAGTCCTACACAAAACAATACCACGGGGAGATAGATCTCACTCATCCGACCCCACCCCAATAAACCCACTGCCGGAGACCGTCGAACGCGCCGTCACACGCTAATAACAGGTTCGACGCTGGTGACGCATAGATCCGATGCGCCGACGAGTGGACCGTTTTCCGATGACTTTTTAAAAAGAAAAATATGCGGGAGTCGCAGGCCTTTTTCGAGGCTACCCCAAGTTTTTTGTAACTATTTGAGCACCGGAAAGTGATTTTTCCAGCGTAACAGATATGTTCCGGTGAGTCTCCGGCGGTATTTTCCAGATATTTTCTTTCTCGGGTATTGCTAGGCCGTTCCGATCCTACCCGTGCTTTTTGCACCTACATCCACTGCTTCAAAGCTCCGACGATTTTTTCGGCAATTTTTCCGGCAACCTATCAGGTTACAACCATCTGGAGTAGTTTCTGGTCGGGTCTACACAGGACTAAAGTTTTCCGACAAGGTCAGACTGTGAACAGTAACTCCGGTAGTGAGAAGGAATTCCGACAGTGAACAATATTTCCAGTCGGGAAACATTTCTTCAGTTGTTGAACAGTGGATTTCGACGGCGAGCATGTTCGATTCACATGGAGATGGTACCTCCAGGTGCCAGTATTCATTCTTTGTCCTTGTCCTTGGAGTTAATTTTTGCGTGTTTCGCTATATTAAATCTTGACATTATATTCTTGTCATTTCTTTTATTTATCCGGTCTGTAGTAGCTTGACTTACCTCTAGATTCTTGCTAACTTGTGTGTTAGTATTGGTTCCCGTATGTGTTAGCGTTAACCTTTGATTAGTTTTTTTACTTTAGTGGCTTTGGTGAATGATGGTAGACTAGGATCATGTTCTCGGTCGGGGACGGGGGTGAGGGTTAGGGGGTAGGTGGGTAAGAGAGATGATAGGCTGGGAATAAGGTCTTGGAACATTGGGACTTTAACGGGGAAGTCCATAGAGCTAGTTAAGATTATTAAGAAGATGAGGATTAATATAGCATGTGTCCATGAGACCAAATGGGTAGGACCTAAGGCTAAGGATGTAAACGGGTATAAGTTGTGATTCTCGGGTAGGTCGAGGTATAGGAATGATGGCGATTAAGTTGGTAGTTGGAGGAACCACTATGAACATTATTAGTGCTTACGCGCCGCATGCAGGCTTGGACGAGAAGGAGAAGAGGCATTTTAGAGAGGATTTGGATGAGGTGGTAGAAGGTATACCACCCACTGAGAAGTTATTTATAGAAGGAGATTTCAATGGATATATCAGGTCACTTTCGGGGGGCTATGATGACGTGCATGGAGACTTTGGCCTCGGGGACAAGAACGGGGGAGGCGTATCACTTTTGGAGTTCGCTAAAGCTTTTGGGATGGTGATAGCCAATTCGAGGTTCCTGAAGAAGGATGAACATTTGGTGACTTTCCGTAGTTCGGTGGCTAAGACTCAGATAGATTTTTTGCTCCTTATGAAGGCTCATAACGGTCTTTGTAAAGAATGCAAGGTTATTGCGAAGAAGTGTCTAACAACCCGACATAAGTTTTTGGTAATGGATTTGGAGATCAAGACAGAGAAGAAGATGGGGGTTGTTGATGAGAGGTAAATAATCAAACATGGGAGTTTGACCTTGGCTAGTGCACATGAGATGGGGGAGGTTGATGGCTAGAGGGGCTTGGGGGGAATAGTGGGGATGCGATCGGTATGTGAGATACGATGGCCAGTTGCATTCGGGAGGTAGCTAGAGAAGTGTTAGAGATCTCGCGGGGGTAGCTGTGGGGGCATCGAGGGGACTGGTGGTGGAATGGTAAAGTTCAAGAGAATGTGGAAGCTAAGAAAGTGGCGTATGCGAAATTGATAGAAAGCAAGAACAAGGTGGAGAAATGGACGAATAGGGAATTATATAAGATGGCGAGGAAGGAGGCAAAGCTAACGGTTACGACGGCGAAGACGGTGGCTTTTGAATACTTGTATGTGGAATTAGAGGGAAAAAAGGGGATAAAAAAATATACATACTAGTCAAGGCGAGGGAGAGGAGGACTCGTAACTTAGATTACGTGAGGTGCATCAAGGACGATGACGGCAAAGTACTGGTGGAGGACACGCTTATTAGATGGAGGTGTCAGTCTTACTTCCATAAACTCTTGAACGAAGAAGGAGATAAAGACATTATGCTGGGAGACCTGTAGCAATCCTAAAGGTATCGGGATTTTAGATATTGTAGAAGTATTAAGGTTGAGTAGGTTAAGGGTGTTGTTAGTAGGATGCGCAGGGGACGAGCGACCGGACCTGATGAGATCCAAGTTGAATTTTGGAAGTGCGCAGGCAGGGCAGGTTTGGAGTGACTGACTAAGTTGTTTAATGTCTTTTTTAAGACGGCAAGAATGCCCGAACAATGGAGGTGGAGTACGATGATTCCTTTGTAAAAGAACAAATGTGACATCCATAGTTGCAACAACTATAAGGGTATCAAGCTGTTAATCCACACTATGAAAGTTTGAAAAAACATCGTGGAGATGAGAGTGAGAAGAGACGTGTCTATTTCTGAGAACCAGTTTGGATTCATGTCGGAGTGTTCGACTACATAAGTCATTCATCTTATTAGGAGGTTGGTGGAGCAGTATAGGGAGAGGAAGCGGGACCTACATATGGTTTTCATCGACCTCGAGAAGGTATACGATAAAGTCCCTAGGGAGGTTTATGGAGATATTTAGAGGTTAGAGGTGTACATGTGGCGTACACTAGGGCGATCAAAGATATGTATGATGGAGTCAAGACCAATGTACGGACAGTAGGAGGAGACTCTGAGCACTTTCCAGTGGTGATGGGGTTGCACCAGGGATCATCTCTAAGCCCATTCCTATTTGCTTTGGTGATGGATGGAATAACACAATAAATTAAATGGGAGGTGTCATGGTGTATGTTATTCGCAGATGACACAGTCCTGATTGATGAGACCCGCAGCCGAGTAAACGCTAAGCTGGAGGTTTGGAGGCAAACTCTGGAGTCTAAAGGGTTCAGGCTGGGTAGGACCAAGATAAAATACTTGGAGTGCAAGTTCAGTAATGGGAGCGACCTTGAGACAAGCATGGATGTAAGGCTTGGTACTCAGGTCATTCCATAGAAAGGAAGTTTCAAGTATCTCGGGTCCATTATCCAAGAAAATTGAGTTATTGATGATGATGTCATACATCGTATTGATGTACGGTGGATGAAATGGAGGCTTGCGTCTAGAGTATCGTGGGACAAAAAGGTGCCACCAAAACTTAAAGAAAAGTTTTATAGGGTGGTAGTTAGACCGACTATGTTATATGGGGCGGAGTGTTGGTTAGTCAAGACTTCACACATCCAGAAGATGAAAGTTGCGGAGATGAGGATGATGAGATGGATGTGTGGGCATACAAGGAGGGATATGATTAGAAATGATAATATCCGGGACAGAGTGGGAGTGGCCTCGGTGGAGGATAAGATGCGAGAAGAGAGGTTGAGATGGTTCGAGCATGTGTAGATGAGAGACGCAAATGCCCCAGTCCGGAGGTGTGAGAGATTGGCTATGGACGGGTTCAGGAGGGGTAGAGGTAGGCCGAAGAAGTATTGGGGAGAGGTGATTAGACGGGATATGACGCATGTGCAACTTACTGAGGACATGACCTTAGATAGAGGATTGTGGATGACACGTATTAGGGTGGAAGGATAGTAGGTAGTTAAGCGTAGTCATACTTATGCTTACATACTGGTAGTTGTAGTGGTGTTATTGTAGACATGCTTAGCCTATCGTACTAGTAGACACAATATTGTTTTATAGTCCCCTGTCGTTTGATTCATGTTGATGTGTGTTCTTTCGTATATTTTGTTTATCTTATCTACATGCGTTAGTTATTGCTTCTTTTTTTCAGAACGATTTATCATGACTTATCCACTTTTGTTACAATCATTGTCATACTGCTTTAAATTTTTTGTTCGGGTCTGACCGTTTCTCTTGCTTTGCTTGTGTTTATGATGTGTCTTGAGCCGATGGTCTTTCGAAAACAACCGCTCTACCTACCAAGGTAGAAGTAAGGTCTGCGTACACTCTACCCTCCACAGACCCACGTTATGGGATTTAACTGGATATGTTGTTGTTGTTGTTTTAAGCATGAGACAGACCATATATTTATATGGGTCTGGGTTAGGTTTGTTTGACCCATATTAAATGTTATAATCTACTTTGGGATTATAATTCAGGATAGATTGTGTGATTATTTTATCCCATATTTAAGAGTATTATAAGGGTTGGTAGGAGAGATCAAAGATAATAAATTTCAAAAATTAATTTGGAGAATAGTTTATTTTATGCTTGGTTGAGATGAAATGTTGGGATAATTAATTTTGGAATTGTAGTGTTATTTTTATGCAGTATGGAGGGTGAGATAACAATCTTGAGATAACTTGTTCCCGATCAAATGAGACCTAATTTTTTATTTTAGGACTAGCCCTTTTAGAATTATTTTATATTATAATTGTAGTGGTATTTTTATGTAGGATAATAATTTTGAAATGAAACACCAAATGACATATTTGCATTTCTTCAAAGCTTTCTCCGAAAGTATTTGAGGAAAAATGAAGTTAAGATGTTTATCTTTATTTATCCCATCAAACCAAATAATATTAGTAGTCTCAATATGGCACGTGTAATCTCTAAATCCATTGTAAACATTAGATGGAGAAAACATAATATAATTAGAAAAAATATTTTTGTAAGAGGTTGTTGATGTTGATCATACTGTATATAGTTTTCACGATAAAAAAGATCTCATTAAGTAAAGAATATACTAACAAATTCTTATGTGTGTATCAATTATGTCTGAATGTTTTCTCTAATGAATTATAGCTAACTAGGTTGTACTAATTGACAATGATCTCATTAAATGAGTAATTAATTGATTGTACGTTGTTTATCACTTCCATCACGTATGTATCACTTCTCACAGAAATATCTTTGGTGTAAAACACTCAAAGATTTAGTCCATTTTTATTTTCTAATTGAACTAATTAATTTTGAAATTAAATTTGAGAAGAGTCTATCCATTTTTGAATGGAATATAATTTTGGAATAACTAATTCCGGTATTGTGATGCTATTTTTGTTCAACACTAAAGGTGGGATAACAATTTTGAAAATAATTTATTCTCCAACCAAACAAGCCCTAATTTTTATTTTAGGATTAGCAATTTCATGATTATGTATATTATATAATTGTATTGGTATGTTTATGTAGGATAATAATTTTGAACTGAAACAACAAAAGACATACTTGCACTTCTTCAGAGCTTTTTTCCCAAAGTAATTTAGGAAAAATAAGGTTAAGATGATTATCCTTATTTATCCAATTAAACCAAATACATGTCTAACATTACTAGTCTCAATATGGCACGTGTAATCTCTAGAACCATTGTAAACATTAGATGGAGTAATAATAATATTATTATAAGAAATATTTTTTTGTAGAGACGGTTGATGTTGATCATATTAATTTTCATGATAAAAACGATTTCATTAAATAAGAATAACAACAACACACCAGTAAAGTCACTAACTAAGAATGGACTAACAAATTCTTACATGTATATCAATAATGTTTGAGCTATTGCTGCTGTACTTCTGATCTGCCTGCTGATTTGAACAGATCTTGTGCTTGATTCTACTATTGGGCATTAACTGATTTGAATCGAGTTGCCATTACCCACAATTATGCCATGGTTGTTGCTCAAATTGGAATAAGACGAGAGAGTACCTTGGTCGAATGTCATGTGAGAAGTGGCACCGGTGTCCATGTACCAATTTGCGTTCGGAGGATTCAATCCAAGTGTATGCATGACGGCTTCAATATCTGTAGGTGTCGGAATCGGATTGGGGCTCGCAACATGATGTGCATGTGGGAGCCGAGGCCCAAGCACACCTGCTTGCTACCCCGGCCCAGCAAAGTTGCGGAAGCCACTGTTCCTAGTTGAATTGGGCCTGAAGGACGGATGGGCGGCCCACTGTCCAGGGGCTGAAGATGCTGGGAAATAGGGGTTGCCGGGCCACTGGCCACCAACCCAGGCCCACTGCCAAGGGGCCCATGGCTGGGACAAGTTGGCCTGAGGCCCACCACCACCGTATCGGGGCCCACTGCCACTGTTTTGGCCACCCCACCATCATCGGAACCACGACGATTTTTCCTATTAATTTTTTGATTTTTCTTGCCTCCACCTTGAGCACAGTTTTGACCCGAATTATCAATAAAACCTTGAGAATTAGCGGAGGACGTCATCATGACCACGAGAGCGCCGGTAGCAGCCTTTTTGGCCAAATCGGTTTCTTCTAATGTGAGTTCGAATGGGCTTGATAAAAAGGTGGAAGCGAATTACTTTGACGGAGAACAAGACGATTATTGGTAACGGATGCTCCAACGTTACAGAGTTGGTCTGCAAATTCTTTGAGTCGTTTACAATAAGCGGAAACATTCGTGAAATCTTTTATGGGGACTTGGGAAAATTCCTGCTCAAGGTTGACAACGCGGTAATGTTGGTTATCTTGGAATATATCACGCAATCTATTCCATGTAGCTATAGCCGTAGTGACTGGCTCAATAATCATTTGTAAAATGGCGGTAGAAATAGTGGAATAAATCCACTGAAGGACGGTAGCATCAAGAATAATCCATAACTGAGGATCCTCCGCGGGAGTAGGGGTAGCGGGAGGAATTATGTGATGGAAACTTGATGGGAGATGACGTGAATTTTGAACAACTCCGCCACGTCGTGTATTGGACGTTTTCCATCTCAAGAACAATAGGGATATGGTTCTTGATGTTGGAAACAGTAAATGCATGATGAAATATGTTCTTTGACGTAGACATAACGAAAGAACAATATGTTATTCGCAGGATTTTGGAAGAAAATTTGGGAATAAATGAGGAAGACTCGGCACGGAAATCGAGAGAAGGCTTAGAAATTGAGGCATTCGAGACAAGCGGAAGCTTGGGAGAGAAGGAGGTATGTGAAACGTAGACTTCTGATATCATGAAAAAAATAATTTCTTGATTATTTTCATTAATGAAAGAGCACATGTACAATTTACAATTTTCATAATAGGAAAATTATATTACTATTGTATTTCTAAACCTTATTCTACTTGTATAATAATTATATAATTATGGTAAGTGTATAACTCTAATTTAATTACAACAAATCATAACCTAAAATAGACTATTAAACCGTGATATACACGGCATGCATATATTGTGTATATCACGGGATTTAACAACCCATTATGCAACAATCTGTTTGTGATATACACAACGTATATACTTGTATATCACGGGTATTTATCATGATGAAACAATTTCAACTATCATATTTTCTTTCAACAAAAGATTTATATTATCCGACTTGAAAAAGATAATTAGTCAATTTCATGATTGCTATTCTTGTATTTTTCTCATTCTCCTATTTTATTTAAGCATGTCTCCCACATAAATAATTTAATCGGATTCATTCAATTTTGAGTTTATCATACAAAAAATACTTTTCTATTTTTTTTTACGTCAAAGTCATCTAATTTAAAGTTTATCGCACAAAAAATACTCTTCTATTTTTTGTTAAAAAAAACATCCAACTCTGACCACGTTAATTAAAAAGTAAACCTTACTTAAATTCTTATATTTTATACCAAATATTACATGCACTTCAAAATAGCTAGTTAACTTAATAAAATACATTAAATGTAATGGATCAATTTCAGAGACTTCTCCCCGTTTCTCTTTATTTTTTTAATACGCAGGTTGCTCATCGTAACACTAATCTCCATAGTGATTTATAAAATTATATTTATCCCTTGTTTTATTTTTTTGTAATAATATGAAGCTGTGGAACATATCAAGATCGTAGATTTTGCGTTATTGAATTGTTTATGCTCTAACAACAAATTTTCTGCTACACACCAACCATCCCCGTTAGTCCCAAAAACATCTTCTTTTTTTGATAACTAACTTGCGTTTCATTATCAAGTGAGAATATTTACAGCACAAAAAAATCTGAAACTACACTCAGCTGGACAGGGCCAACCTTAGTGTTTCTTCACTGTACGACTTTCTATCATTGAATTACATAGGATAGAAGTTCAGCTATTGCAATCTACTAGCTAACCTTTGAATCATACTACCTCTAGCAAACACATCCTTTATAATCAATCTAATTATCACTTTTGGTTGCCTCCTGATCTTCTGAAAAATCACTTTGGTCCTTTCTTGCCACACATGGTATAATGCAACAACTAATGTCATTCTGTATATTTTGTTGTTGCATTCTTACTTCTTCTTCTGTTTATCATCCATTGCAATTCAGCTAGCCATCCTGCTGGTGCTCTATCAATGTCTTGCCATTTAAGCAGTGCTTTCCAAATCTGCGTAGTGTCAGGGCATGAAAGCACAAGTGTTCTAGTGATTCCTCATCCTGCTTGTATAGTGGACAACTTTTATCTTCAGTTACACCCTATTTAAATAACCTATCCCATGTATATAGTCTGTCATGTGCTACCAGTGATGCTTGAAATAACCAATAACCTATCCGTTGTATATAATTTGTCATGTGCTGATGTTTGAAATAACCACTTTGGGGACATTGAGTTACTACAAGTGAGCCTTCTCCATGGGACTTTAGGATAGTCTCCTAACATCTTAAGATATATTTGCTTTATAGTGAAAGTCCTTAATCCCTCAATGTCTTCTCTAGTCATTCATGCTTCTTCAACATAGTACTTTACTTTAAATATTTTTTGAATGACTCAACTAGCTTGCTTAGGTATCAACTCCCATAATGCTCCTTTGTTCCTATAATAAGTGTGTAACCATTTCACCCAAAAAAATAAATTGTGTATTAATTAAAGAAATCTATTTGTAAAATTCACTAAACAAATGAGTATATTAATAAGGGCAAAACTATCAAATCTTAATTTTAATTAAATAATAATGAGTTAAAAATTATTACAAAGCAGTCATAATAAAAAAGTAAACGTAATCTCAGAAACCACAATAGAGATTAATATTATGAAGAGAAACTTGGAGGTTTATGAAATCATCTCAAATGTAATTAACTTATTTTGAAGTGTCATGTCATATTTTTTTGGTATAAAATATAAAAATTCAAGTGAATTTACTTTTTAGTTAATTTGACCTAAGTTGGATGAATTTTATGTAACAAAAAAAATAGAATAATAGCTTATGAGAAAGAAAAAAAAAGAATAATGATTTTTATGCGATAAAAAAGTTGAAAACCAAAAAAATAATAATAGAAAAATGAGTTTTATACGATAAATTCAAAGTTGAATGTCCACTGCCGAAATTTACTGATGTATCGTCTATGACTGAAAGTGCCTGTATATTATTTTTATATTAAGCTAGATACTAGAATACAAAGCAGCTAAAAATTCATTTATTATCTATAAAAATAAATGAGAGGTAGCCTGTGTACGAAGGTTTTTTGCTTTAAAGGGATTTTTCACATTTATAATATTCATTAAATAAAGAGTACATTAATAACGGTAAATTAGTAAAATTATTTATTTTATATTAATAATAAATAAGTTATTATATTATTGCTATCAAAAAACTAAAATCAGGAAATAAATATAATATAGTATACCACAAAGAAGATTATAGGCAAAACTTAAATAGATCTTTGAGATTATCCTTTCTTTTATGTGAGAATTTTACATGTTCTAACTTCCGAGCATGAAATTGTTTTTTGCCAGGAATAACCTATTGACAATTAAAATAGAACAGGTTCAGATGTAGTAATATCAAATTATCAATACTAAAAATTCATATAGCTGACTTCAGCTATTTCTTTGGGTTCGAAGTTTCCCTTCTCCTTGATCTTTTTCGGGTCTCCTTGTGTAATTATGAAATACTGCAAAATAAATCTCATTTCTTCAAATGCATATGTTATTATTTTAAGTAAATTTTTAATCTTCATTCTACTACGAAATTTGGCTAGGATCTATACTAAATAATCAGAAGTAGCGGTAATAAAGTGTGAAACAAATACCTAGCGATACCAGTTTGGAGAAATTTAGAGAAAATAATGCATAACGAATACAAGCATTAGTTATACATCATATGCATAACGAATACCTAGCAAACCATGATATTAGCAATGCTATGATTTATAATGCATGCATAAGCATAGTTAAGTCACAATTGTCATGAAGTCCATAAAATAATAAACTATGGAGGGTATTTTTATATACAACCAATTATTTTTAGAAAATATACAATACATGTTATTTCTAATACACCAAATCAAATAGTGGATAAAAAATAATCCATGCATAACTAATGCAAGCATTACTATTACACCATATTCAACATTATTCTTATACACTCTACCAAACGACCCTTACTGTAACTGCAAACTGCATTAAATAAACAAGGAAAAAGGGTCAAATTTGCCCCTATACTATGCAAAAAGAATCAAATTTATCATCCGTTATAGTATCAGTTAAAAAATACCCCCGACGTTATCTAGATGGTGCAAATATACCCCTCCTCTCTTAAGTCTATCTAAGGTGGACTTCCAATGTCACGTGGCACTGACACTTGGTGAGGTGGAGACCACGTGGCATGACATGTCATCCGACAATCCATTTTACCCCATCTCCTTCCCCTTTTCTTCCACCACTGACATCTCCTCCCCTCAACAATCATTGCTACCATCAACACCAGCATGACCACCACCATTTCCATCTGTCACCACCTCCACCAAAGGCTGGCCAGTGGGCCGGATTGGCCCGATACCGATCCGGCCCATCCCGATACCCGCCCCGATCCCCCCTAAAAAAATCGGTGTCGGGGTTCGAACTCGGGACGGGACCTGGGCTCGTCCCGATCCCGATAGGACCCGCCCCAACCCGACCCCGCCCTGCCATCCCCTCTCCCCTTTTGCAAAAACAACCGTTGCAACAACTGCCAAATTTCAATTTTGGCCGTTGTGCAACGACCATCCCCCCCCCCCCCATAAACCACTCCTACCCCCTCATAAACCCCTACCCCCTTATTATTTATTTTTAACCCCTAAATTAGTATATACACTTTAACCCTATTTCTCAACTATAATTCCTCTTCATTTTTCTCACAAATCTTTCTACCATCTATCCAATCTCTCAATTTATCTCTCTACAATTCTACATTGCCTACTAATTTTATTTTTTTTGCTCATTTATATCAAAGTTCAAAAATTGGGAGTGAAGTTGGCAACCAGCTTGAGGATCATCCATCGAGCAAAGTTTCAATTTTCAACCTCGATTACATGTCGACGTTACGTCGGCGTTTGGTACATTCGTTCCTGCTTTAAATTATTATTGTTACTTAATTTTAATTATCACACTTAATTTTATTTACTTTAATTATTTATTTGCATAATTATAATGGAACGCCTTGGACATATGATTAAGGGAAGGGTAATGGTGCTTCTTCTAGTAGGGGTAACAAGGTTAAGGATACTTCTTCTAGTAATCCTATTCCTAGTCCCGACGATTTGATTGCTTTCACTCATATAGATGAAACTGCTCTTTAATGATATGTCATTAGATGATGATGTATATTCTGCATCTGAACTAGACTGGGTCTTAGCCTCAAACTGAAATTGGAATGCCTTTTATTCCCCCTAGTACGAGTCAAAGCCCACACAAGGAAAATTAAAATCAGCTTGCATGAGATTTTTTTGATAGGGACAAAGAGAATCAAGTAGTTAGATGTAAATTTGTAAAAATGTTTATAAATTTAAAATCGAAAAAGGTCAAGGTGAGACGAGAGGTTTATTGAGACATGTACAAGGCGAGCACACAACTAGGTGGAATCAATATCAGGCTAAAAATCGGGTGTGCCAATGCTCTATGAGTCGAGACAAGGTTCACATAGTGTCCCCGACCAAGTACATGGTCAAATTAACCCGACGACGGGGGGTGATTTTTGGTCCTAAATATGATAAACACAAAGATAGGGAAAATATGACAAAATTAGTTGCGGTGGAGGGTTTGCCTTTTGCATTTCCTTCCTCTCCTTATTTTATTCATTACATTAGAGAAATGCATAATCCTTATTTTAACGGTTTTCCTAGATCAACTGTTAGAAGAGACATTTTTAAATTTGCAAATGAATATCAACAGTATTTACGTTATGCATTATATCATCTTAATGACAAAATGACTCTCACTTCTGATATAGGCCGTAGTACTAACGGTAATGATTATTTAACCGGTACATGTCATTGGATAGATCATACTTGATCTATGCAAAAACGTATTTTAGCATATAGATATATTGATGATAGACACACTAAAACTTTTATTGCACAAAATATTCATGAAATTTGTGATTATTATGGAATAATTGATAAAATTATGACTATTACATTAGATAATGCTACTTCTAATGATTATGCTATAAGACTTTTAAAAGTTCGATTAACTCCATCTTTTCTTGATCATTTTCATATAAGATATGTGTGTCATATTTATAACTTAGTTGTAAAGATGACCTAAAACTTTTTGAAAACATTTTTGATAAAATACAATTTGCTGTAAACTATATTTTAAAGGTAATAAAATACAAAGACGCAAAGAGTATAAAAAAATTTGTGACGATTGTGGATTACCTTATAGAAAAATTCATGAAGAAGTAGCGACTAAGTGAAATTCTCTATATGAACAACTACTTTTTGCTTACGATTATAGAAGATCTATAACTTTATTATTTAAT
This sequence comes from Anisodus acutangulus, assembly GCA_029783415.1. NCBI lineage: Eukaryota > Viridiplantae > Streptophyta > Magnoliopsida > Solanales > Solanaceae > Anisodus > Anisodus acutangulus. Next base: position 37,567,753 of record CM056501.1, on the reverse strand, counting down.
GCCCATAATAATAATCCAAGGGATATGCTTGTAGATAATGATTGAGAATTTTTTTTAGAACTTATTGGATTTTTAGAGAAGTTTTTTCAAGCTACTAAAGAATTTTTTGGTATTTATTATCCTACTATTTCAACTATGTTATTTTATATAACTCTAATATTTTTGTTACTTAATGAATATATGGAAAACAAACTTATAAGGTATCTATTGAAAAATGTTTTAAAAATTTTAAAAATATTTTTTCCTATTCCCACTATTTATATTATTGATGCTGTATTAAATCTGACCATTAAAGTAAACGGTTGTAAAACACTTGTTGAAACGATTTATGATTATATAGAAGTACTTCCAACAGACTCAACTGAAGAATCAACTCACGAACCAACTACGGAAAAATTTATGTGTAGCATGCACAATGAATGCAAAAATATATATATGTATTACCAATAAGAAAGTGCAAATAATCTACCGGCTTCTGTACCATCTTCTACTACTTCGTTGTAACCTTATAAAAATATGCGGTTTCTGCTGCTATTATTCAAGGCCTTAGAAATAAAATGTTTAGTGGTTCAACTTATTCACAAGTTAGCGAATTTGATGTTTATGTTTTGAAGGGTGTTATACCGTACGAATTAATTGTTAATGATGAAGGACATGAAGACTTGTTGAAATACTGGAGGGACAATGAGAAGACATTTTCGATACTAACAAAGATGGTCTGAGATGTGTTGAACATTCAAGCGTCATCAACAGCGTCTGAAAGTGTTTTTCTGCGGGAAGATTTCAAATAGGAGAGCACAGACATCCGTTAACAGGGGACACATTGGAGATTGCAGTTCTATTCAGAGATTGGATTCGATCGGAGCGTAGAAGGTGTGCGATCAATCGGAGATCAACGAAGAAGAAGACTACGACTATAACAAAATCTTGTCAGAAGGAACAATAAGCGACGTCGAACAATTTTACTAACAACTTTCAATTCCAACCGAAGATCCTCAAGACATTGTGAGAAAATTATAAAAAGTATGGTTAACTATGTAATTTTTTTAATATGTGATTTGCAACTTTTGAACAACACCACAAAGTTACAATTTTGAAATTGTATTACAAAAAAAATATATTTCTATTAAATAATATGAGAGGCACAAAAACAATCCTGTGATATTTTTATTACATTATCTTGTTCAATTATTGAAGTATTTATTTATATATATATATATATATATATATATATATATATATATATATATATATATATATATATATATATATTATATTTTAAAATTAAGTGTCTTAAAAAATCAAAATCCCCCTACCGACCAACCCTGCCCTGCCCCGTCCCCCCAACATCGGTCCTCTTTTCCTGCGGGATGTGGGACGGGACGGGACATCTGCCTGTCCCGCTAATCTCGTCGGAGCCCCGGTCCCGACCCTTCCCCCGTCCCGTTGGGACCCGCCCCGTACCGGCCCACTGGCCACCCATATCTTTACATGCTTAAAATCTTGGCTAAACCCATTGGCGACCCCTTGTTATCATCAAGATCATTCACTTAGACACCTAAACTAAACCTTGTTTTATTTAGACACCTGAGGTGGATCTCCACTGTGTCATTTAGACACTTTTCGCTTACTTGGCAAGTTGTGTTGATTCCACACCAAACAGGTGCGTGGAAAGGCCAAAAAACATATTTTTTTCCTTCTTCTTCATCATTTTTTTGTATTTGTTATTTCCTTTTTTTCCTTCTTTTTTCTACCATCTTCCTACCATCACCGACATCGCTGCCGCCGCTATCGCTACCGGAAGAAAAAACCAATTACATTTTTAATTCAATTCAATTTCTTGCTTTCTCTCCTAGTAAAAAGAAAGAAAAAATCAAAGGAACTCATCGAAACACCATTAAGGGTTCTTTAGAAAGCTTGAAGGTTTAAAATGATAACTTTATTTGATGAAAAATTTGAGAAATTAATGTTGGGTTGTTTTCGGGTTTTCGTGGAGAATCTTTAGCTGAAGTTAACAAATTTGGAGGAGTTTTTCTTAAAATTTTGAATTTAAATCGTAGTTGGAACAAGAACACACATGAAAATGATGAAGAACACCAAGAACATGATTTCAAAAAATTTCTTTTGTTAAATGTGTTTTTTGTGTGCTAATAATGTGTAGGGTTTAGAAAATAAAATTTTCTTTTCTTTTTTGAAATATTAATTTTACTCAAAATTTATTTTATATTATTATGGGATTGAATGACACATGTCATAATTTAATTTGTCATTTTGTCATGTCATCGGCTAATGTGTTACACACCTTACCTATTGGTTGATTAAGTGAAAATTGTCTAAATGACACAATTATATCCTATCCGATGTGTCTAAATGAAATAAAATTTAGTTGATATGTTTAAGTGAAAGATTTTGACGACCGTATGTCAATGTGTTTGGCCTAAAGTCTTTTACCGAAATAATGTCCGACGAAAAGACATTACTTCTGCTAGCAATTGTACAATACAATAAATATATCACAGTTTTTTCTTATTTGTGTACTTTATTTTCCAAGTCTTCATCTTCATATGTCAATGAGCAACTGAATTGATTCATGTGCACCAAACCGTCAAGTTCTTTAAGAGGTCAAAATCAGTTGCATCCACTAACCATAACCTTTTGAATATAGGTAATCCTAACACATAATATTTTGCAAAACTAAATGAGTAACCAAAATGGAATCTACGCTATCTTAGTGTTTTTCTTCAGAATTAAAAAGTTGGCGTCCAGTCTAATATACATAACGTAAGATATCCAGCTATGGCTTTGTATACCCAGCTATCATAAATGTGTCTCAATGTCTTCTCATGGTATAATTCCTATAGAGTTGGTAAGCAGGTGGAGGTGGTGACCGGTGGAAACGGTGGTGGTCATGGCGGTTAGGGGTGGGCAAAAAACCCGGAGAACCGAAAAAACCGAATTTTTTTAAATTTTGGATACGAACTGAACCAAAAAACCGAATTAAATATATATATATATATATATATATATTATTTTTTATTTTAGGCTACTACTATCTCTTGAATCATATCCATTGAAGCTAATCTATGAAGCTTTTATGGAAGTCGCATGCGGCATGAACTTGATTAACATATCACGGAAGCATTGACATAAAATGTAGGGAGAAAAAGTAGTTGTAAATTGATAAAACTTTAAATGGTCATAACTCTGCGCTCGGATGTTCGTTTTACCCAAATTTTTTTTATTTTGCGTATTTTTTCGAGACTGGGCCGGTTTTTGGCAGTTTGGCACATCCAATTTTTAGAAAAACGTCAGTTTTCCCTAAGAGTGGCGATGGGCGGGCTCTGTCTCAAGTGGGGTCTGGGCGGGACGGAGAAGGGGCGGGTCGGTGCAAGGATCGAGCAAGTCCGCCCCGATCCCGATCCCGATCCGTCGATTCGAAGCGGGCGGGCTCTGCTCGGGCGGATACTGGCGGGTTTTTTTTTTAAATAACATATGTATAAAAAAGCTCAATAAACAAAACAAGACACTGTAATAAAAATATCCCAAGACTGCTTTTTGTGCCTCTTATATTATTTAATAGACATATGATTTTTTGTAATACAAATACAATTGTCTAAAATCTAAATTGCAACTTTGTGGTGTTGTCCAAAAGTTGCAAATTACATAATAAAATTACAATTAAAAATTACATTCTCAAAAAAATGCATTTCTAATTGCTTGATGATTTCATGTGGTTCTTCGCTTGGAATTGATATTTGTTGGTCAAATTGATCCACGTCGCTTCCACTACCTTCGGTTAAGATTTCGTTGTAGTTTTCATCATCTTCTTCGTTGATCTCAGGTTGACCGCACCTTCTCGCTCCGCTCGTATCCAATCTCCGAATAATACCGCAATTTCCAAGCCGCTCTCCGGCTAATGAGTGTCTGTGGTCTCCTATTTGATATCTGCCTGCAGAAAAAGCGCTTTCAGACGCAGTTGACGACGCTTGAATGTTCAAAACATCTCGAGCCATCAATGAAAGTGTCGGAAAGGTCTTCTCATTCTCCCTCCAGTATTTCAGCAAGTCTTCATGTCCATCTTCATTGATAACTTCTTGATACTGATGTAACCCTGCAAAACAAAATATCCAACTCGCTAATTTGGTTAGTAGTAGAGGTACGACCGCACATTCTATTTCTGAGGCTTTCAATACTAGCCGCAGAAACAACATGTCTTTTGTGAGGTTGTGTTGAAGATGAAGAAGATGGTATGGAAGCTGGTAAGTTACTAGCATTTTCTTGTTGATAAAATCTATATATATTTTTGCATTGGTGTTCTACGCTAGACAATATTTCTTCTTTAGTTTGTTCAATAGGTGGTGGGTGATTTAGATTTTTGGGACTTGGAGGCGGTAGTACTTCTATACAATCGTAAATAGTTTCAATTAGTGATTTAGTACCGTCTATTTTAATAGTAGGATTTAATACATAACCAATAATATAAATAGAGGGAATAGGAATAAAATATTTTTTTAATAGCTGCCTTATAAGCTGGTTTTTCCATATATTCACTAAGTAATAAAAATATTAGAGTTATATAAAACAACATAGTTGAAATAGTAGGATAATATATACCGGAAAATTCTTTTGTTGCTTGAAAAAATTTCTCTAAAAATACAATAAGTTCGGAAATTTTTTCCCAATCACTATCTAAAATCATATCAGCTGGCTTTTTATTATGAGAGTTAAAAAATAAAGTTATAGGTAATTTATAGTCATAAGCAACAAGTAGTTGCTCGTATAAAGAATTCCACCTAGTGGATAATTCTTGTGGAATTTTTCTAAAAGGTAGTCCACAATCATGACAAATTTTTTTATATTATTTTCTACGTTGTACTTTATTACTTTTAAAAATAAAGTTTATAGCAAATTGTATTTTACTAAGAATGTCTTCAAAAAGTGATAGACCATCCTTTACAATTAAGTTATATATATGGCACACGCATTTTATATGAAAATGGTCTGAAAAAGATGGAGTTAAACTATTTTTTAAAATTGTAATTGCGTAATTGTTATTAGAAGCGTTATCTAATGTAATAATCATAATTTTATCGGTAATTCCGTAATAATCATACACTTGATAAATATTTTCTGCAATAAAAGTACCAGTGTGCCTATCATCTATATATCTATACGCTAAAATACATTTTTGCATAGACCATTTATAATCTATCCAATGACAAATTACAGTTAAATAATCATGGTTGTTAGTACTACGACCTATATCAGACGTGATAGATACTTTGCCATTAAAATGATATAATGAAAAACGTAAATATTGTTGATATTCATGCGCGAATTTAAATACATCTCTCTTAACAGTTGATCTAGAAAAACCGTTAAAAGCAGAATTATATATATCTCTAATGTAATGAATAAAACCGGGAGATGAAGGAAATGAAAAGGGCAAACCCTCCACAACAACTAATTTTGATATTGCTTCCCTATCTCTATGTTTATTGTATTTAGAGCCTACAATTCCCCCCGTCATAGGGTTAATTTGACCATGTACTTGGTCCGGACGATATCGATGTGAACCTTGTCCCGATGGAGCGGCGTTCTATGCGACCGGTTTTGAAGCCTGGTATTGGGCATACCTAGTTGGATGAGCACTTACTACGTGTCTAATTAAACCCCGCCCCACCGTGACCTTTTCAGCTTTTAAATTTTAAAACATTTTTACAAATTTTACATATGGCTACTTGATTCTCTACGTCCCTATCAAAAAATGTCCATGCATCTGATTTTAATGGTCGTTTTGCTGGACCTCGTCTCATACTAGGGGGAATATGATGTATTTCAGTTGAAGGTGCACTAGTGGGTGTGTTGTCATCAACATTAGTGGGTATATCATCTAGATCATCGTCTAAATTAAAGTCTTCTTGAGTTCCAGAAAATAGCTCCTGGTCTAAATCTAATGGTATTGTAGGAAAATGTTAAGTATCACCAAAATCATCATGTGTAGGAATAAGATGACTAGAAGAAGTACCCTTGCCCTGGTTGCCCCTACTAGAAGAAGCACCCTTACCCTTACCCTTAAACATACCTTTTAATCCTTCCATTTTAATTATGATAATAAATAAATAAATAATTAAAGACAATAAAATTAAGTGATCTAAATAAAATAAACAGACAATAATAATTTAATGAAGGAACGAATGTACCAAACGCCGACGTAACGTCGACGTGTAATCGAGAGGTTGAAAATTGAAACTTTGCTCGATGGAAGATCCTCAAGCTAGTTGCCAACTTCACTACTAATTCCCAAATGAATAAATAAAATTGAATATTTAGCAAACAATGTAGACTTGTAGAGAGATATATTGAGAAATTAGAGAGATTGTAGGAAGATTTGTGAGAAAGATGAAGAGAAAATGAGTTATTTATAGTTGAAAAATTGGGTTAAAGTGTAAATATAATAACTTATGGGTTAAAAATAAATTTTGGGGGGTAGGGGGTGGGGGGAGGGGGGGCCTAAAATGGTCGTTGGCCAACGACCATAATCTAAAATGGTCGTTGGTGCAACGACCATTTCTAAAAGAGAAAAGAAGCGGGAGTCGGGGGGTCGGCGGGCTCGGGTCTCGCGGGGCGAGACATCGTCCGTCCCGAGTTGAGTCCCGCCCCGTTTTTTTTTTTTTTTTTTGGCGGGGTCGGGGCGGGATCGGGGCAGGCTCGGGACGGGGTCGGGTCGGGGTCGAGCTGTCCCGGCCCACTGGCCAGCCCTAGTTTTCCCAATCAATTTGTGTTTTCCCCCAAATCGATTTCTAATTTTCCTTTTTCTTTAGTAAATATCTCACGATACACAATAGATTTCAACGTTGAAATTTCATGATAGTGTAGGTGTGAATGTCAATTTCAGTTTTGGAAATTTAATTTTTAAAAAAAATTTAAAAAATTACGACCCGACCCGCCCCGCTAGAAAAAACCTATATAATCCGATATGTTCGGCATATAAACCGAACATATAGGTTTTTTTTTAAAAAAAAGTTGTATTCAGTTCATATTTTTTGGTTACAAAACCGAACTGAACCGATATACGTTCACTCCTAATGGTGGTGTTGATGGTAGCAATGGTAAGTTGAGGGGAGAAGATGCTAGTGGTGGAAGAAGAATGGAATGAGATGGGGTAAAATGGATTGGCGGGTGACATGGCATGCCACGTGGTCTCCACCTCACCAAGTGTCAGTGCCACATAGCATTGGAAGTTCACCTTGGATAAATTTAACGGAAGAGGGTATATTTGATAATTTAGATAATGTCGAGGGTATTTTTAAAACGATCTATATAACGGAAGATAAATTTAATCATTTTCACACAATAGAGGGGCAAATTTGACCCTTTTTCCAATAAATAATTTTCTATTTATAAATGGATAGAATCTGGTTCTGAGATCTCCTAATCTCATCTTTAATCTGATCCTGAAAAAATGAGTGCGACTTGAGAAAAGTAAAAAATACCTTTATAAAATATTGTGATTGACTTTTAATCCTTTCAGACTAACTAAATGGCTTAATAAGTTACTCATTCCTGTCTATTTTACTTTTCATGTTTTATTTTGCACGTCTTTTAAATAAATATTAATTAAAAAGGTAACTTAACTAAATTATTTTTATTCATTCTTTGATCTCAATTTAATGCTACTTTCTTTTTCACTACATGAATTTCTCCACATTTATTGAGTAAGGTTAAAAGTGGAAACTAACAATTAATAATATCTTGATATTCTAAAATAACAATTATTTTGAACCATCTATTTTTAATAAAAATGACAAGTAAAATGAACCGGGGAAGTAGCAACTTAAGAATAAGTTTGAATAAATAGTTATATTAGTCATATGAGAGTGCTTGAAATAAAGATTTTGAGAGGTGGAATGGTGAAATAATGTGTTAAAAAAATATATTAGACCGTGGTAATTAGTTTTTGGGTCGCGCGTTGCTCATGTATTGTGTGTGAATGAGTGAAAAATTTTAAAACAACATTTTAATGTATTTAAAATGTTTGAGTTATAAAATAAAAGCTAAAAGGGAAAAAATGTTAGTTAATGACGAACTCCTATTTAACTAACTCGATATAAAATAGTGAAAATGTCAATATTCATATCGTGGCGATTAACTTTCTTGTGAAACATTCTTATACTAATTTTGAAAAAGCACCACAATAGGTGGTTAGTATTAGTATTGAGGCAACAATGATAATAATAACATACTCTATATAATCTCGTAATGTGAGGTTGGGGAGGGTATGTGTATACGAATCTTATCCCTAGCTTGTGAAGGTAGAAATATTTTTTCGAAAGACCTACGGCTCAAATATCGCAAATCAAAGTAATTAAGAAAAATGGAAATGGAAATATTGTGGCAGGAAGAAAACAAGGCAACTAATAAGAAAAGAAGAACATAGCATTCAGATACGAAAATAGTAACAAAAGTGAAATAGTACAATAACCGAAACACATTAGACAACAAATGGTAACAGACAACAAAAACAAGAAGTTGCGTGAATAAGATTAATACTACGACAAACACGGTGCACCATACTACCACCAAGCCTAATCCTATAAAAGAAATAGATAACACTCAACTTCTACTAATCTACCACCCTAATCCGCGACCTTCATTCCTCCTATCTAATGTCATGTCTTCGTTTAGCTGAAGTTATGTCATGTCCTATCTAATCACTTCCTCTCAATACTTCTTCAGTCTAACTCTACCTCATCTCATACACATTATATCCAACCTCTCACACCTCTTCACTTGAGTCTACGAATCTCCTCTTCACATGCCCAAACCACCTTAGCTTACTTTCCTCATCTTGTCCACCGCAGAAGCCACTCCCATGACTTTGTCCTATTGGGCCTAACTCAACCCCAAAAGCTAGTTTTTAAGGTGAGGATTGTCCAAGTCCATATAAGAAGTCTATGTTCCCATTTCATATTCGATGTGGGACTCTTAACACTCCCCCCACACGTCGATACCTTGTTAACTGAAGCGTGGATAATATGATTTGGGGGCCCAACATCGGTGAATATATAATTGAAATGGGTCTGACTCTGATACCATGTAAAGAATGGATCTTAGGCCTAACTTTGTAAAGAATGGATCTTAGGCCTAACTTTGTAAAGAATGGATCTTAGGCCTAACTTTGTAAAGAATGGATCGTGGGCCTAGTGGGGTTGAGTTAGGCTTCTTTACATTGTATCAGAGTCATTCACATTCCAATTCTTTGTTCACCGATGTTGGGCCCCCAAATTATATTATCTACGCTCCAGTTAATAAGGCATGGGCGCGAGGGAGAGTGTTAAAAGTCTCACATCGGATATGGAATGGGACATGAACTCCTTATATGGATCTTGGGCAATATAAGAAGGGAGCTCAACATCAGAAACAATGAATTGGGACGAGCATGACTCTGATACCATGTAAAGAATGGATCTTGGGTCTAACTCAACCCCAAAAGCTAGCTTGTAGGGTGATAATTGTCCATGTTCTCATTCCATATCCGATGTGAGACTCTTAACACTAGACATCCCCATTCTTAATCTTATCTCTCTTATCATGCCCACACATCCACAACATCCTCATTTCGCAACTTACATCTTCTAAATTTGAGAATTCTTGACTGGTCAACACTTCGCTCTATATAATAAAGTCGGGTTAACCGTCACTTTGTAGAAGTTACCTTTAAATTTTGTTATTGAGTCATTTGAAAAGAATTAGATATTGAAGTTGTGTTTCACTATGTTAAACTCAAAATCTAGTACCAAGAAGTCTGTTATTCTCTTCTTATTCATTTTTCTTCTTTCAATTGTTGTATTGTATATTCTGTCAAAACAATGCTCCATTTTCCCTTTTTCACCACCACTTTCGAATTTAGGAGAAATTATTCAAAAAAAGAATTTGCCTTTTTCTTTCTTTTGTTTACTAATAAACCTTATTTAGCCTTACATGCTTAATTCGGGTAAATAAAATTTATGGGTTTCTTTCAGATACTAATTTGTATTGAAGTCAGATTAAATTTGGATTCGCGCTAAAAAATTTCACATTGAAGGGTAAAGTGACTCGTAATAAATGTGATTCTATAATCAGGGCTCGAATCAAAACCTTTTGTTAAGGACCACTCCACCCAACTCTTGTCGGTCATACTTAGATATGCATCCTTTGCACCCCTTTCTTTAATAGTACTCCTCTTTTATCTTCATAACCGCAAACGAGTATAAGAACACCAACAGCATAGGAAACTGAAGTTAAACTATGCTTTCGCAGTCATTTGAAGAAAAAAAGCTATATTGTTGATACAATTTTTACTTCTTTTAACCAAATCACTGCAGTATTATGAAATGTAATTTTGTGATTTGTTTGTCTGATTTCGCTTGAGCGTGTTTTCTATACTTTCTAGTTTTGATAATTTCAAAGGGAGATATGTCACAGTTTGGATACCCATTGTACAGTGCAGGTAAACTTTATTTCCGTACATATATATTGTGATCATCAATGGATAATTTTATCATAGATGATTCTATATTGAAAACTACATTACTATGTGATAGCTAGATTTACCAATCCCCAGACGCTTATAGAGTCCTATATCAACTTGTAGAATAATATGAGTTCCCTTTCTTTTTCTCGACAAATAAAAAAATAAAAGGACTATAACTCGACAATGCCAAAAGCTAACAGAAGAAAGGGAATCTAAAAACAAAAACAGAAAAAGGCTACCTTTTAATCTAAAATAAATGAGATATTCACACGGAGCAATATTATCTAAAAACACCTTCGATCATTTGAATCCAATGCTAACTTCTCTAAAAAGGGGATATATACAGCGGAAATTAAAAAGACTCAGAGACAACATAAAACAACTAGTGAGGTCAAAGCTCAGTTATTGTAACACTTCCAAGTGTGAGATTTATAAACATCAAGCATAATAAACCACTAATTTATATAATCTATCTCAACTAGCTAGTTCAGAATTGAGCCTTAGTTGATTGACTCAAAAAGAGAAAAAATTTACACGAGCATTGAGCCTAAAGAAAAAAACATATATATTTCACAAGCACGTTTTAATAAATACTAACATGACATATTGCTAATTTACTTTTACTTCTCAACCAGAGAACAAAACAACAGCATCCCTTGAAGACCACGGAAAGCTTAGCAACTTTTCTATAACTCTCTATAGTACCCGGGGGAATTCCACATTTCGTCTTTGAAGGAAGCAATGATGATTTTCTCAAGCACCATCCCATTCTTTAGAACAGCTTGAAGAAACGAAAAGATGTGCTAAAAATAATAATGATCATATATCCCGGCGCCGTCAATCCTTAAAGTCTTGAGATGCAGCACCCAACAAGGTCTTGATATCCAGTAATTTTCTCCAGTAAAGTCATTAGAATCCTTAAAAACCCACCCAAAATGATACTGTAACATAACATTTCAAAGGTAATTGGTCAATTAACAGAATGCAGCAGAGGCCAATTTAGAACAGGGAGTTTAACTCAGCCATTGTTTTCAGACTCAAACTATGTATGCATATGCATAAAAAAGAAAAGTATATATATAATAAGATCACGCCCATTCTAAACTCATCGACTCTAGATGTTGAAGTTGTCTCTACATAAGTGATGGTTGAGCAAGAAAGCATCAAATCAAGAGGTTAGAAGAACGGCAATAGTAGAAGAAGGGGCATTTACATACCTCTTCGAAAAGGGTTTCCGTGTTTATGTTCAAAATCTCGACCTGAGGACAACTTTGTAAAAGGATTGCTATCCCAGGAAGCTCCCATTTCCTCAAACGAGTGTTTAAGGTCAAGTATTTGCATCTCATCCTCGGGCATGACAAGTTTCTAATCTCTAATACAGTAAGGACCTACATCAATTCATTATCAGAAGATAGATTTAGAGGTTTGTGCGTTAAAGATATAATTAAGTAAATAAAAATGTGTTTTCTCTAACAACTTAAACTTTAGATGAGATGTTCACATAATTCAACATAATATCATAGCAAAAAGAGATCGTTAGTTCAAATCTCAAAGAATCAAACCCACACGTGAAGGGCGTGTTGAAGATGTAATTAAATAAAAATGTGTTATTTCTAACCATTTAAGCTTTTAAATGAGAACATGGTCACTAGTAATAACCTAAGAACATAATCAAACTAGATGTTTCATAAGATCACCCTAGTAAAACACTGTTGAATCGGGAATCTTTCTAGTGATCTCATGACCCTATTCCTGATTAAGATCTGTTCTTCCTATTTTAAACCAGCAAAGTCACCATGGTTGCAAAGCAATTAAAGTGCCTCTCTTTTTTTCCCTTTCCTTTCTTCTTATTGTTTGCCATGCTATATCCCAAGTACCGAGGACCATGACCGCACTTAGCGAGCATCTACCCCACTAAGCGAACCAGATTTTCACTGGTATGATACGAGATATGACAGAGGATACAACTGTAGCACATCTCCTAAACCACAGAATGCAACCCACGCCTTATTTAATCATTAATCCCCAAAATTTCCTAGTCCCTTACACTAACACATATCTTCCCCTTTTTAGGGACTGTCACAAACATAATTTGCTAACTCCCTAAATGCGTCCTCCGCCATGGCCACATCCATAAGAATTCACGAATTATCAAAGTTTTTAACTTATTATGATATTTGCAAGAAATTTGAAATATTCAAGCAGGTTTAAGTAGTGAGAAAGAAGTTGTTTGAAGATCCGTATATGTTTGAAAGATGGCGCTGCATATCTGCAGAGATCCATGAATGTAAAGGTACAAATATAGAATAATGCTTCTGAATCAAAAGGAAGAATAGCAACACTGACATAAAGTCATTGCTATATTGTATGCAACTTTAAACATTTTGCTTTGTGCAGTGACAATTTTTTTTATGAAAATGGTAGGGACTATCTCAAGGGATTTAAGCTATAACAACTGACAGTATACGGATTTCTAATAGTGTAAGTGTTACTTACATTGTGATAATAGACCCATCATCACTTTTATCTGGTTATCAATTAATGTTTATCACAAAGATTTCCCTACAATTACCTGATAAGCCATCTGATTGTGTAAATAACTTTCCCATCATCACTGAGAGAAGTATAAATACTCAAGCAAATAAATTAAGAATAGCTATTTCTTAATGACTAAATGAAGTAGGGAGGTATAGGTCAAACCTGCAAACACCATGTCCCAACCGCGAGTTTTTCAACATGCTGGAGTGATACACGGAGATCTTTCAACATATTCTCGTCAATTCTAAAATCATTTTCATCACCGTCGTAATCATCTGTCTTCCTATAGAAATTTAGCTTAGCATCGACTAGAGCATGTACATTCCGAAGAACAATAGTTTTTTTTTTATAAAAACAACCCATAATCTCCAGCGAAGTAACATATCTAGCCTCTATTACCAGATCCCAATCATCATAATCATCACCATCATCACTTTCTTCATTTTCTCGTTGCCAATATCCACTGATCACCAACTTCTTCACACTCCTGGATTCAATATCAAAATAACCAACCCCACGACACATACTAATTATCCATTTATTCACATGCCTAACAAAGCGTTCGCTGTAATGAAAATCAACGTATCATCGATACAACAACAACATACCCGGTGAAATCCCACAACGATGATGTCTGGAGCCTTATAGAGCGGCCGTTTCAGAGAGCCTAGGCTCAAGACAAAGCACACAAGCACAAGCAAAGTAAGACAAACAAAATACTAAGCCATGATAGCGACTTTCGAAAAAGAAGCAATAACTAATGCAGACAAATAATATAAACAAAATACACATAACATCATAAATCAAACATGGTGGACGATTGAATTGGGGTGCCACCACTTCGATAACTTCCTTTCATGCGTAAAAAAATGAGGATTGACTAGGTGTTGCTGATTGTTGGGCATTATAATCGGCACTTGCTTGTCCTTCTGAGGATTCAGACATGGTGGGAGATTGAATTGGGGTGTAGGGTTTAGTGATAAAGGGACAGTTCGTACAATACTAGGATATCTCAGGGTTACAGCCAGGATAACCCATCCCACCTCCTAATTGGGAACAAGTTATCCATCATTAATTATTTCGGGATTATTATTCTACTTTTTGCAAGAACAAATTAACACTATAATTTTGAAATAACTAATTTCAAAATTAATTATATCATAATTTTATCTCATTCAAACGTGAAATAAATTCATTTCAAACTTAATTTCAAAAAATTATTATTCTTATCCTTCGTACCCAAGGAGCCCTAAATCCTATGTGGGATTACACGCCAATACCCTAATCTATGCCATTCTGGGTTATGTACCTAAATTATTGGACATGTCTATTATGGTTCTTTTAGATGAAAAAACTTCAGTTAGAATATGTGATAAAATATTTAAGATAATTCACTAAGAGTCATGTAGGAGATGAAATTCTTTTTACAAAATAAATTCACCTACAATATGAGTTCGTGGTAGTTCAAGGTTTGTGAATAATTAATAATTTAAATATGAAATTCGTAAAATAATATAATAATTTAAGAAGACATTTAACATATTCACTCAATTTTTTCTAAATCTAGTGTCAAATGGATCTCTTAAAACGATTTTTTGGAGCGTGATGTTCACATAATATGTCACATTTTTCTAGGATTATTTTAATATAAATTCATGATTTGAATTATGTGAACATCTAACAATTTAAATATGAAACTCGTAAATTGATGATAAAGTAGACTTTTTAACCTATTCGCTCAAGTAATGTTGATTCTAGCTAAATACATTCGATCATATATAGAAGAAATTTAATCCCAAAACTCAATCTAGCGCTAATCTTAGATTATTGATTTTTTTACTTTTGGAATATTGGAATTTAATATTTTCATGAAGTAAACCTACATCCAATTAAATTATTTTCGAGTAAATTACTGCACCTTTTTAGTTTTTTAAAGAAACTTGCAAAGAAAATTAAAGTAAGGAACGAATTATATGGAACAAAAAGCATTCAATTTAAAAAGAACATAATAAAATAATATTTGTTATAACTAATTAACAACCAAGTCGTTGTAGTATAGTGGTAAGTATTCCCGCCTGTCACGCGGGTGACCCGGGTTCGATCCCCGGCAACGGCGTTTGATATGTTTTTGTGTAGTTTTTCCATACATATTGGTTTTCCTTACTAGTACCCTTTAAGTCTTTTGGATCTTCCTCAACACTGAACTAAACCAAAAAGCAACATTCAGCTCCAAGATTTTTTATCAAGGAATTTTGCTTTGGTAATGGTCATTATATCAACATCACATTGTACAATTTAAGACATCTAAGAGAATATGCAGATCTGCATTTCCTCAATGGATGTATACCAATGACAATTATATGCTTGTTCTGTACATGTATTCCATCTCCCCCCAGTACAAATAGTAAAAAAAGTAAAATATATCTCTCTGTTGTCCAGCTTGAACTCTAGGAAAAATAAGTATGAAGTATGAAGAATAAATGAGCGGAGCAGATGATAATGAGAATCCATGTTACTCGGACTCTCCAAAAATGTGGCTGCACTAGTATTGGAGTATCCAACATGCACTACCCCTCGACATTTTTTTAAGAATCCGAGCAACATATATGAGAAGACACCAACTTCTTTCATCTTCCACACCATATCTTTGAACCCTTCCCCCTTTCAGAGTTTCCAAGTTGTTTTATCGTCGCTTTTGCCTCCCGCAATTTATTCTTGTAATCCTTCTTCCATGCTTCAAATCTAACCTTTAACTTTTGGAGATCATCATTAGACCTGAGGGTGGAAGCCTCCTCCCCTGATTTACATTTATCGTGGACGACAATATTTTGATAATGATCGACCATATCCATCACATGGTGGTTATTATTACACTGGTTCTTGGGATTTGATCTGCCACTTGGTTGTGGTTGTGTATCATGTACCTCATTGGAAAGGTTTAATGCACTCCTTCGAAGGGATGTAGTTCTTTGGAATCCATTGTCCACATTTCGATCTTGATCTTGAAGTATCAATAGTCTGAGTTCTCCCTTAGTTTTTTCATCGTCGTGTTTTTCCCTTTCTGCAGCCAAACTTATCTGCAAGATACACAATGTCTTTTGGTTAAAGCAAAATAATACTGAATCTATTGCTTTCTAAGGCCTGAAAAGGCACAAGATTGGATGAAGATAAGCAAATAAGCGATCTCATTTATTTTCAATACGTGAATAGGTGAATAAGTAACCACAGTGACGAATAAAGTAATCAACATTTGCTTAAATGAAGAAAGGGAATGCTCACTTGTATAGACGTTAACTGATCTTGCCACATCTTCTCCATAGCTTTCATCTTTGACTCATACTGATTCCACTTTTTGTTATAATGCTGAATATGTAGCCTCAAAGCTGCATTTTCCTCTTTCTTTCTCTCCAGAGCTGCCTCTGTCCTTAGAATATGCCTCTGAAGATCAAGTAGAACTGAACGCGGTACCTGAAGGAAGTTCAAGCAACCAAATTAAAGCGATTAAGATATGTTCTCGTTGATGTTTTACGGCATCCAGAAACTTATTCCAAAAGAAATAAAGTGTACCTTAGTTTCTTGTTCCTTCTTGTTAAGGTCATTCTTTTCTCTAAAGTTCTTTCGAGTCAACCAACCTCGGATAACTGCAGAATGCATAGAGAAAAGCTGAGGACTATCTTCAAGAACTATCTATTCAAATCTTTGAATTAAGCATTCTACAATCGTACCAGATTGTAAACATATGGCTGCAGTTCGCTGTCGTTCTATTCTTTTATGATGACGCTCCTTTCTGTGTTTCTGTATAATGATAATTGCTGTTACCCTCCTGGCGAGACCCTGATAATACTTTCTT
Source organism: Anisodus acutangulus (assembly GCA_029783415.1). Taxonomy (NCBI): domain Eukaryota; kingdom Viridiplantae; phylum Streptophyta; class Magnoliopsida; order Solanales; family Solanaceae; genus Anisodus; species Anisodus acutangulus. The sequence continues at coordinate 37,550,849 of CM056501.1, read as the reverse complement.
GCCATTTCACCACGCACAACTGCACGAATGGATGATTATGGTTGAGCTACAATCATCAAAATTACAAACGAAAACGTGATACATGCTGAAGTTCTTTGCCCTTGAGGCTTAGGTTTCTATGTACTGTTTAATATGATTGCTTCTTCTTACTGAAGGTTGGAATTAGTATTATAGTATATGAAGTTTTGAGAAAAAAAGGGATATTGTGAATTACATGATTGTAGAGCTACTGCTCCAGTTTTAAGCTCATGATAGTACCGGCGAGCTTGGTAGCCGCGAAAGCATCTCTGAATTCGCACTACTCCACTGAAGTTAGATCCTTCTCTCAGATCAACTGTTAAGCAAATCTGTAAAATAAACCACATTTCCATCAGAATTCCGCAATTCTTTAAACAGGCAACAGTTGAAATTATGAGAAATATGATTGTGATTCAGTTTATATAAGAAATATGATTGTGATTCAGTTTATATAAGAAATATGATTGTGACTTAGTTTTACCAAATGTATTGTTAAATGTAAACAAGACGCAATATGGATCTTCCTTTTATACATTCTGTCATCTAAAGACTATACACCTAAATAAATAAACAGATGGCCTCATTCATTAAGCTGGGAGCTAGCCACATTTGCCAATTGATGAAGATAAACTTTGCATCAGAGGAGAGACATAAATGCCCCAGTGCGGAGGTGTGAAAGGTTGGCTATGGACATGTACATGAGGGGTAGAGGTAGGCCGAGGAAGTATTGGGGAGAGGTGATTAGATGGGATATGGCGCAGGTGCAACTCACTGAGGATATGACCTTAGATAGGGGGTTATGGAGGACACATATTAGGGTAGAAGGATAGTAGTTAGTCCAGCGTAGTCCTAACTACGCTTACAAACTGGTAGTTGTAGTATTATTATTGTAGGCTCGCTTAGCCTATCATATTGCCTTATAGTCCTTTGTCGTTTGATTTATGTTGCTATGTGTATTTTGTTTGTCTTATTTTCTTGCATTAGCTATTGCTTCTTTTTGCTTATTGCTTCTTTTTGCTTATTGCTTCTTTTTGCTTCTTTCTTTTTTAGAATGCGTTGTCATGACTTACGCACTTTGTGTGTCTTACTTTGCTTGGGCTTGGGCTTTGTCTTAAGTCGAGGGTTTCTCGGAAACAACCTCTCTACCTACCAAGGTAGAGGTAAGGTATGTGTACACTCTACCCTCCCCAGATCCCACATTGTGGGATTTCACTGGGTATATTTTTGTTGTTGTTCTTCTTCTTCTTCCAAGAGTATTTTTCCTGCTGTAACTCGATGTAGGAAACTGGCACCCTCAGAGTACAGTTCTTTGATGATATTTTCATCACATAGGTAATGATCATTTAGAAAATTTTACTATGAAGCAATAAGAACCTGGAACCTCCTTTGCAACAGTTTAACAAAATTAATGCACCCATAGGTGTGGCCTAATGGTTGGCGAAGTGAGAATAAACCATCGACCAAGGTTCAAATTCTAGCAAAGAGTCAAAAATAGCTGGCGCTGGCGGGAAGTAGTAGATATTCAATGGAAATATCAAATAGTCGAGATGCGTGAAAGCTAGCTGACAATTTAACAAAATTAATACTTTGAAAAGAAAAAAAGATTCAAAGGTGCCCCAAGTTTTCTCCCTCAAAAGACATAAGAAGCTTTAATTCATTCCCATTTACCTTATCTGGCATGGCTGCAGAATCTCTCTCTGCTGAAGTACTCCATTGATCAACAAATGCCTCTTTCCATTCAACCTGTGATAATGCATCTTCTTGAACCCTAATGTCTTCAACATTCCGCTTTTCTTGACCAAAAGGAGTTAATTTCCTTCTCCCCTTAGGCAACCTAGCCTTTGTAACTGGCCTAACAGGCAAAGGTGGTGGCAAATCATTTGTTTTTTCCTCTTGTTGAAGTTCCTCCAACATAAATTCCAGTGTACTAAGACTCCTCATCTGATAAGTTGTCACCATCACAGAAGACATGACTACACTTCTATCTAAACTCTCTTACATAAGACACAAACAAACAAATATTACAAGAACTGGGAGTTTGAATCTAATAAGGATTTGAAAAGGCTGCTGTTTGGCTTTACTTGAGATGCCCAAAATTTAAGCATGTCTGAGGAATAATAAGAGTTGCATGTGTAAATTGTCAGAAAGCTTTGCTTTTTCTCAGCTTTTGCTTTGTTTGAAAGAAGTATTGAAGGTTCATGTAGGTCCAGTTTTTTATCATGGCAGAGGACCATTAAAATATGGACAAAAGAGAGAATTTTGTAGTAATTCTTGGAAGACAAAATGGATACTTTAAAACTGATTGAGGCCACTCTGAACTCTCTTGGGTTGCTGGATGATGAAGAAATGGAAACAAGAATGGTTGGTATCATTACCTCTTGGGACATCCCAATATATTTTATGAGAGTTTATACTTTATGTAAAGAATTATTTATACTCTCAGCTCATCCAAGTAACAATTACATATAAACATCTTCAAAATATGAAATTTGTAATCTTAAAAATAAAAGAAGTTATCTCTATTATAACAGGTAAAGCGATGTGATGATATAAAATTAATTTAAATTAGCGGCATATATACAACTTAAACTTATTTTGTAAATGTTGATTTCTTAATTTAAATTTTTGTACCACAATTGTCGCACACAAAATTTAAAAGGAATTGTGAAAATTCAATTTAGTATTTTTCTTCTGAGAATTTTCAAACTTTGTCGCTTGGGAAGTGCTGCCTTTTTTCTCACTTTAACTTAAACTAAATTGACTTCAAAGTAATATTTGGCGTCAACCTCCAAAATTTAGAAAACTATAGTAAGCATTTATTCAAAATTTATACTAAATTTAGGTTTTAATTTGTAACCCTTTATCAAATTATTTTCATTTTATGTTCTTTTTATAAGAGATTTTATTTTTTTACATAAAAGAGATCTTTGTAAGATCGTTTTTTATTATTATTAAATAATAAAATATTATGTTCGTTCAATCATTTCCTCTCGAAGAATTGTGTTAGTCAAAAAGCTTAGAATTTCAAAATGAATGCAATTTCTTCTTCTTTCTTCTTTTCTTGAAAATCTTAGCAAGATCTAAATTCGCTTTAATTGTTCAACCCTTTGACCAAACTATTACTATAATGATTAAAGAAGATTTCATGATCTAAATCCTATCCAGTGAATTTAGTGAAGTATTATTTAGATGATTATATCCAATGCATGGTTAAGTTGATAAAATTATTAGGATATGAAGAAACCAGTACTAAAGTTTTCATTAATTAATTGGGTTGCATGTATATATGTTACTAATAAGAGTTTCAAGGAGAAAGTGGGGGAAATGATTAAGGACTGTGATCAATGTGCCTCGAGCTCCTGAAATTTGTCTATTAAAATTGAACTAATATGATAAGTTGCTAACTTTGGTACTTGGGATATCATTGATTTTTAAGCCTTGGTTTCATATGACGAGACACAAAAGGCAATTGGTTAAAGGAATTCAAGGAAAGATGTACCCCACTAATAAAATATCATCTAAAAATTTTGTAAAAAATATTTTCATATGCCAAAAAAACTGGGATAGTCCAATGAATCACAACTAGAGTTGAGGACATAAAATTTAAAGATGCAGCTCAGCAGTCAATACAATTATTAAAAATCACGAGAGAGTAAGGTTGAAATTTTAGTAGAGATAAAACAATTAAGTAATTTTTTGTTATTATAAGATTTTGATGAAAAAGGAAAAATTGTCTAAAATACACCCCTAATTTTTGTCCGAATTTATTGTAACACACCTAACTTTTACAATGGCCCTATTACCTCCCTGAATGTATTTTTAAATCATTTCTTTGGCATTTATCTGAAAAAATCAAACCCAAATCTAACGCGACACAAGCAAATATTAGATTATGAAAGAATATAGTGATTCACAAGAATAAATTTCAAGAGAATCAACTGTTTTCTCCATGAAAAAATTTAAGAATATAGGAGCGAAATCTATTTTTTGTTTTGTTCGAAGAGTTAAATGACCAGACTCCTTAGTTTTTTGGTCTTTTGTTTAGCACGTGCTTGAATTGTTATCAAGCTCGCTCGATAAATGCCAAAAAATATTTTAAAAATATATTCAAGCGGGTAATGAGACCACCGTAAATGTTAGATGTATTACAGCAAATCCGAACAAAGATTGAAGTGTATTTTAGACATTTTTTGAAAATAGTTATCTTGATATTATTTTTGATAAGGTAATTGATATACATGTAAGTTGACTTAAATACTTCACTATTAACAGAATAAAAGGTATACACGAGTTCAAAGTCCTAAAGGTGTTCCTACCCATAAGACTATTATTTTTAGTGGGACATTTATCACTTCTTGTAGTAATATGAAAAAGTTATCATACGTTAAGGACTTTTAGTAGAAAAGTTCAATGATCTAGAGGCCGATTAGAATATAATACAGCCTATTTAATTGAAAAGTACCACCATAATAAGTTGTACACTTTGTGAACTAGGCCTTAAATATCTGCATGGAAAATAAAAGGAAAAGACCAAGTATAACATCCACTAATGAAGAAAAAAATTGACCCATAAAATAATTATTTAATTTATTTGTTGATTAATTGCTCTGCTCTCAATTGGTGATTAACATCGTACATCTCTTTGTGATTCGTAATTTATTTTAAACCATTTTCGTTAAACAACGAAAATGTAGTACCCAATTAATTTAACACTTGATTGTGGTATTTGGCTATTCGAATGTGATTTTAGGGATGATGAAATCACGAGACACGAGTCTTAATTTATTTTTGATACCATAAAAGTGTTTGTGAAAAAGAGAAAAATTTATGTACATTGATTCAAATAGGAGTATATATTCTTTAAATGCACTAAAATATTAATATATGAGTTAAACTAGAATGTTAATGTTGAATAGAATTACACTAGCTTGGACTCATATCCCTTCTCAGCTACATTTTGCAAGTCAAATGTTATATCTAATGTCTAGAAGATTAGTACTGCCCTCATCAGTTGCGCAGGTGTCTAACTGAATAATCACAGTTGCCATGGTCAGTCACCTTGGGCTAAAACAATTTTTTTTCAAACGTCTCTCGGTAAGAGTATCACACTATCACTACATAATTATTAATATGAGATTTTGTTCACACATTTAATAGACTCTCTCCGACGAACTAAGTTCCATAACTCATCACTCACGGGCTTATCAGAAGATTAATTGTGTGCTATATGAACCAATTATTTATGGCCACTTAAAGCTCACTCGCTTTTTTTTGTGTGTGTAAGCATCCCAAATCTTCCGGTAAAGATAGTAAATTGACTCGTAGACGAGCAAAGGTATTAAATCGGGCTCACGCCATCAATCCGCTAATCAGTCCTCTCGTTGAATTGACCCTGATATTAGTTATTGGGCTAAAACAACTCAAAGATACTCATAACATAGTGTAATTTATTCACTTTTGGCCAAAATCCCACAAATTTTTTCAAAAGACTTCACATTGTTACAAGTATTACTACACCTTATCCGTAACTTCTTTTTCTTTTAGCTATAAATGAAATAATTTTTTTCATACACCCAACAAGTCATATATGTGTTTAATGGACAACTGTAAACTTCATCAGTCACACATGTGTTCTTATAACATAATTATAGCAAGAGCTTTACAAATTTGTTCATTAATATTTACAATTACCCTCTCCACCTCGCCTTGATTTTATGTCTTATGTTCTTTTTCACCCTCAAATTACTTTTTAATTTTTTAAAAAATCTAGGTGAATTAAGACTTCACCACTTCACCTTACTCATATTACTTTATGTTCTTATTACCGAATATTCTCTATATATTTTGTAATTATGATAGATTTATATTTAAGGTAACTTAGGATTCTAATTGTATTAGGAATCAACCTTTGTAAGGTAAGTTAGGATTCGTACCATATTAGGAATCAACCTTTGTACAGCTATATATATGTGAATAATGAAAGGAATCCCAAGGGAAATTATTCCATCTTTCATGGTATCAAGAGCCTAAAACCTAAATTCCTTCTCTTCCTCATTCTCGGCCGAAATTAGCATTTTTTTTTCTGATTTCACAAATTATTTTTTTTCTGCTTTCCTCCCTTTCTCGGCCAAACCAGAAAATTCCCTTCCCTCGGCAGGCGGCAACCATGTCTTCCCCCACAAATTATGGTTCATCCACTGGCACACTTGACAACCCCTCTCAACATTCAGTATCTTCTTTTCATCCGGCATTCGCCGTTAACAACATCAAGAATTGTATCCCTATAATTCTTGACCAAGAAGACTGTCAATATTCCATGTGGATGGAACTATTCTACATTCATGCATGTGCATACAACGTGCTCGATCATATTGACGAATCTGTTCCTCGTCCCACCGATGTTACAGACTCAATCTGGCGTCGTCTTGACGCCATCGTCAAACAATGGATCTACGACACCATCTCCAAAGACTTGTTGTGCACTATCATGAAAATAGGTGCTACGGCATGTGAACTTTGGGTCCGGCTAGAAGAAATCTTTCAAGACAATAAAAATACTCGGGCCGTATATTTGGAAGAGCAATTCAATAATATCCGCCTCGAGAATTTTAACAACATGTCCGAATATTGTAAGCAACTGAAACTCATAATCGATCAACTATCCAACGTCGGGACTTCTGTTTCAGAAACCAAGATGGTGCTTCAACTTGTTGCGGGTTTACCAAAAGGTGAATATGACACACTCGCAACAATGATTCAACAAGCCGACCCTCTCCCAAGTTTCAACAAGGCACGTTCACAACTATTGTTGGAAGAAACTAGACGTGCTAAACAAGAGGAACATAATCAAAAGGCGTTAGCCGTTGACGGGATGGCAACACTGCGTGACGACCAGCGAACACCATCACAAAGATGTCCAAAGAAGAAGCACCACCTGGTTGCACCCACCACCAAAGAAGAAGAAGATCATCAGCGGCGGCGGCAAAGAATCGCGGCGGCGACCAGGGCCTATCCCCGACTGATTTGGGCCAGGCCTACACCACTGTGAACCTTCAACAGCTCGACGACAATTGGTACATGGACACCGGAGCCACATCTCACCTCACCCGGTTGTCAGGTAACCTATCTCAACTACGTCGGTTAAAGTGTCCTCAATTTATTACTGTCGGCAATGGTCATCGCATTCCAATTGAAGGTTACGGTAACACACACACCAGACATCCACACCCGCCTTTCTCCCTAAACCACGTCCTATACACACCTAACATCATTAAAAACTTAATCTATGTTAGAAAATTCACTAGCAATAATTATGTGTCTGTCGAATTTGACCCTTTTGGTTTTTCTGTGAAAGAACTCAATACGGGGAAAATTCTTACACGCCACAATAGTGTGGGAGACCTCTACCCATTCACTCAATCTTCCGCTGTCAGACCGCAAGCACCTCTATCCCTTGCGGCAATCTCTCCCTCCACTTGGCACAATGACTTCGGACCAGGAGACCCAGTTTTTACTTTTCTTAGGACTTCTAAGCGTATTCAATGTAATAATGGAAAAATTGCCCAACACTGTTTTTCTTGTCCACTAGGCAAACATACTCGTCTTCCATTTATGTCATCAAACAGTGTTACTTTTTCTCCCTTTGATATTGTTCATGTTGATTTGTGGACATCTCCGATTGTTAGCTCTTTGGGTCATAAATTCTATCTAGTATTCTTGGATGATTTTTCACATTTTGTCTGGATTTACCCACTGAAATTCAAATCTGAAGTTTTTACAAAATTCCTCGAGTTTCACAAATTCATTAAAACACAATTTGAAAAATCTATCAAATCATTCCAATGTGATAATGGACGTGAATTTAATAACTCGGCATTTCACAATTTCTGTTCTAAACAAGGCATGGTTTTTCATTTTTCTTGTCCCTATACTTCTTCCCAAAACGGAAAGGCTGAAAGAATTATACGTACCATCAATAACATGGTTCGCACACTTCTGTTTCATGGCTGCCTACCACCGCCTTTTTGGGTCTATGCTGTCAAAATGGTAGAATCCCTTCTTAATATTTTACCAACTAGCACACTCCAAAACAAGACCCCTACCGAAATCTTATACTGTAGGCTACCATCATATGATCACCTACGTATTTTTGGATGCTTATGCTACCCCAACACGGCCTCCACTGCACCTCACAAACTTGCACCTCGCACTCTGCCATGTGTCTTCCTTGGTCTATCTCCTAATCATCAGAGCTACTTGTGCTATGACATTGCTACTTGCAAAATCATCGTCTCCCGTCATGTCACCTTTGACGAGACAACCTTTCCTTTTTCAAATCTCCAGAAATTTCAGACCACCGATTACATCTTTCTCGATGAACCAAGTCTGTCCCCGATCATCCAAAATCTATACCAACAGCAGCCCACTGTTCCGACAGTCTCGCCACTCCAACAACTCCCTGCTCACCCCTACAGCCCCCAGTTGAGTCACCAGAAACCAGTCCAGCTGAACTGCTGCCCACTGGTCCAGAACCAGCGGACCAGCAACCTCCCAGCCTCGATCCACCGCCACTGCCGTCTCATCGTATGGAGACTTGTGCACAACACGGGATCTTCAAACCCAAGGTTCACTTCAATCTCTCCACACAAACCTTATCACCCATTCCAAAAAATCCAAAACTAGCAAAACTGGACACAAATTGAAATGCGGCCATGTGCGAGGAATTTAACGCTTTAACCAAGCAGAACACTTGGGATTTGGTACCTAGACCCGAATGTGTGAATGTTATCCGGTGTATGTGGCTATTTCGGCACAAGTTCAGAGACAGTGGTGACTTAGAGAGGTATAAGGCAAGACTAGTCGCCAATGGCACTAATCAACAGGAGGGTATTGATTGTGGTGAGACATTCAGTCCGGTTGTTAAACCGGCCACTATTCGGATTGTTCTCAGTATTGCTATGGCATGCATTAGCCGATTCATCAGCTTGATGTCAAGAATGCATTCCTTCATGGGGATTTGAAAGAGATTGTGTACATGCATCAGCCTCCTGGCTTTGTTCATCCGGCAGCTCCACAATTTGTGTGTCGTCTCAGGAAGTCATTGTATGGATTGAAACAGGCACCCCGCGCTTGGTATGATCATTTTGTCAGGTATCTTTTGCAGATTGGTTTTGTATGTAGCAGGTGTGATAACCCTCTCTTCACTTTTCACCGAGGTAGCAACACTGCATATTTGCTATTATATGTCGATGACATTGTTCTTACTGTCTCATCTGACGGTTTGAAGAATGAAATCATCGCTCTACTCAAAACTGAATTTGCTATGACTGACTTGGGCAAGCTAAGTTATTTTTTGGGTATATCGGTAACCAGATCTGCAGCCACTATGTTCCTATGTCAGCGTAAGTATGCAGAAGAGATAGTGTACAGGGCCAAGATGGCAAATTGTAAAATTATGCCAACTCCGGTGGACTCCAAATCCAAGTTTAGTGCCAATGACGGTGCGCCAGTTTCTGATCCCACTCTATATCGGACTCTAGCAGGTGCTCTTCAGTATCTTACATTCACTAGGCCTAATATTACATATGCCGTTCAGCATGTGTGTCTGTTCATGCAAGACCCCCGAGAGTCCTATTTTGCCGCCCTCAAACGTATTATCAGATACGTTAAGGGCACACTAGACTTTGGATTACACTTATACCCCTCTGCCCCAACCAAGTTACTTGCCTACACGGATGCAGATTGGGTAGGATGCCCAGACACACGTCGCTCCACCTCAGGGTACTGTGTATTTCTTGGGAATAATCTTATCTCATGGTCCGCCAAGAGGCAGGCCACACTATCCCGTTCGAGTGCTGAAGCAGAATATCACGGTGTTGCTAATGTAGTTGCTGAGATCTGTTGGCTCCGAAATCTTCTTTTAGAGCTCCAGTGTCCACTCCGCAAGGCGTCTATAGTCTATTGTGACAACATATCTGCCATCCATATGTCTCATAATCCGGTCCAACATCAGCGGACTAAGCATATTGAGATGGATATCCACTTTGTGCGAGAGAAGGTTGCCCGTGGTCAGGTCAAAATATTACACGTGCCTTCCTCTTATCAGTATGCAGACATCTTTACAAAGGGACTACCACGACAACTTTTCACCGACTTCCGATCCAGCCTTAGCGTTCGGCCTCCTCCCGCTCTGTCTGAGGGGGAGTATTAACGAATATTCTCTGTATATTTTGTAATTATGATAGATGTATATTTAAGGTAACTTAGGATTCTAATTGTATTAGGAATCAACCTTTGTAAGGTAAGTTAGGATTCGTACCATATTAGGAATCAACCTTTGTACAACTATATTATATATATTGTGAATAATGAAAGGAATCCCAAGGGAAATTATTCCATCTTTCAGTTCTATTTCCTATTGAAAAACGCCTAATGAATTGAAGAACTAAAAAATAAAATAACAAACAAAACATCCTCTACTACAGTGTATTGTATTTGTGATCCAATCAAGACAATGGAAAGTGAGTGGATGGATATGTAAAAATTAAAGGTGAAACCAAATGAATCATCCATAGACCAATCCAGTTAGTTAGGTTGGACCCTGGCCACCCATATACAACCGAATAAAGTTGAAGGGACATTAGCCAAATTTATTGGATGAGTGTGGGTTCGTCGAAGATTATTTTACTTTGAACAAATAATTGTAGAGATGCCATTTTCTTTGAGAACTTTGTACTATATTTTCGTTATTTTTCATAATGATTTGTGCGTTTGGCAGAGGCCTAAAAACGATGATCATGTGTTCTCCCAACATTGAGCTTGAATATTAGGAATTTAAAATTAAATAATAAAAAATATGAGTAAAGTGAAAAGGAAAACAGTTTGAAAAGTAAAGCGCCATTTTAAGTTTCATAATTCTTTTTTTTTTAAAAAGAAATAATATCCGAATAGATTATAATTACTATCTAGCTTTTGTATTCAGAATACAGATACCCATATATTCTCGTCAACGAGGCATATAATTGTTGAAAATACTTGGATGAAGAGCTTTGTTTCATTTTAAGTGAAAGTTTGGTAAAGAATTGATCTTGAGCCTAACTTAACCCCAAAAGCTAGCTTGTAAAGTGATGATTGTCTAAGTCCATATAAGGAGTCTATGTTCCATTCCATATCCGATGTGAGACTCTTAACACTACACCGCACATCCAGACGTTGTTAACTGGAGCATGGTATGTTGGAAATTAGCCTTTGGCGGGGAGATGCGTCCACCCATCTTTGATGAATTAAACACTAGTGTTTCGTATGTTGGAGACCTCGTCTCTTTACACATGCATGATCTACGAAGTGAGTAGATGACCGTAGGGCCAAGAATCGTCTAATTTCGTTAAGAAATGAAAGAGATATTGGTCCACGAAGTAAGGTGTTTGAGACATGGAAATGTGGTGTGGGACAAATCTACCACATCGGTGGGAATAGGAAGAATTGCTCTCTATATAAGTCTCTAATTGGTAAAGGGTTTGGGACCCCAAGGGGTATCCCATGTGTTTAAAGGAGGGAAGACCTAGATGTGTTTGGGTTCAAGGCTAAGCCCACACGCGCGCCGCCGCCCGCACGGGTCCACGGGTCCACGGGTCGGGGGCTGTGGGGCTGTCTAATATTATCTTTTTGGACCAGAGAACTCTGCCAGATGTACAGTTTGATCCCTGAAGTTTCATATGTACAGTTTGGATCAGAATTCTTTCATGTGTACAGTTTGGTCCCTAAAGTTTCAATATTTACAGTTTGGTCCCCAAGGTTTTGGGAAGGTGACGGAAGGTAGAAGCCTACCGTTGGGACTGTTTTTTGAGGCATTAATCAGCCATTACTTGGCTGATTAACTCCTTCATTAACAGCCCATTACTTGGCCATGAACAGCCATAAATCTGCCTCCTAAATGGCCATTAACAGCCTTCACTAATGGCTATTAACAGCCTTGTTTGTGGCTGTTGGGCAGCCTCCTCCTTGCTATATATTGAGCCTTCTTTTGGCTCAAAACAGTAGTAGAAAACACACGAAAACAGGCAGCAAACAGGCAGCAAACGCACTGCAAACACCACTGAAAACTGTCACAAAAATAGCTCAAAACAGTGAGCAAATTGTCACGAAAATCAGTGAGCAAACCCACACATATACACAAGATATACACTACAGAGACACACTATATACACAGAGACAAAAGAGAAGAGTATTAAGAAACTCTTCCTTCCTATTCCATATCTTCAGCAAGACGAGTCATATTTGTTTTCTTCGCCAGGCTCAACCTATTGGCTTTGTAGTGTTGAGATTAAAGTGTTGTTTTATCTTGGGAGACTATTGCCCGCTAACGTAAAAGCATATATACGGGGCAATCTTGTCTTAAGGATAGAGGGCTATCCTCGACTCAACACACAACGTTGTAACCATCCAGATTTAGTTGTTTCTTGATTTCAGGTTATCAAGATTCAAGACACAACAAACTTAAGCTAGCTTCAACATTGGCTTTGCAAGGTGATCAAGATTCAAGACACAACACACATGCGGCAGTTTTGAAGATTGACCATTTATTTATCCTTTCGAACATTTGTAATAGTTATTACTTCCCGTACTGCTTTATAAAGTACCATAGAAATACCAACATGGTATAATTTGGGGTCTAACATCGGTGAACAAATAATTGGAATGAGCCTGACTCTGATACAAGGTAAAGAATGTATCTTGGATCTAACTCAACCTCAAAAGCTAGCTTGTAGGGTGATGATTGTCCAAGTCATATAAGAAGTCAATGTTCTCATTCCATATCCGATGTAAGACCCTTAACAGTTTAATTCACAAAAGTTATTTATAATGACATTAAATAAATCGAGATGAGCTTTTAAATGAGTTTTAAAAGTGAGAATATTATTAACTAGAAATGAAACACGAAATCGTTCTTATAGCAAAACCATACTTATAGTAGGAAAGGGTCAAAATACCCCTAAACTACTTAAAATAGATTAACTTTACCTTCGACTACTCTTTTGGCTGAAAGATGCCTTCCAACTAGTCAAATAACTTAAAAATATCTTTTCTACTAATAATTAATTTTGCTCTTGCACTATTCAAAATGAGGCATTTTTATGAGGGGAGGGTTGAAAGTACACGTAATAACAACATAAAAAATAAGTAGTACAAACACTTCTCAATTTTACAACTAAAAAGTGATGACGTATCCCTTTTTTTTGTTCTAGTTCGTTATGCATTAAGTATGAGTTATTATTTATGAACGTGGTATCATGTACCCTTTCATATGTAACTTTATTTTTATTTTATATTAATAATAAATTTATGAGAAAATATATAAATTAATCTCTTAACTTGTCTTCAAAATTCATTTTGCAATTTAACTTTACAAACATTTCTTTACCCCCCCTATTTTTATTTGAAGTGAATTTAATTACCCCTAAAGGGTGATGTGGCAAATCAACTCCCTATAAGCGCGTGAAGAGGAAGAAAAATCACAAAAAGCTGATTGAAATTATACATGTGGCATCTTATGATTGGATGGTATACAACTAATTTTTTTAATCTTCCCTTTCCTTTTTAACTCTTCTCTTTCTTTGTTTATTTTCTTCTCTTCCTTTCTATTTTCTTTCTTTATTTTCTATTTCTAGTCCACCCACATCACATACATTTTCTTTTCTTTTCGTTTCTCTTTTTAATTCTTTCCTTCTTAGCAAAATTCTTGGCATTAAATTGTCCGACACCATCTCCGGCAAGAAGCTTGACGTTAAATTTGTCGACACCATTTCCGGTAGCTCACTTCCGGCATCAAGAAAATTACCCGACCATCAGTTCAAAAGAACATCGAAGAAGAAGAGGATTTCTACGAACAATAAAAGATATAGCTGATAAAACAAATTAAAGATCATGAATTCTCTGCCCAAATTCACCGAAAAAGATATATATACTCACCGGAAAACTAACATTTTTCTTGTGGAAAGCTCCCGATTTGTGAGGGTGCTGTCGTGATGTAGTGTTGTTGTTTAATAGGAGGTGCGGTTGAATTTTTAATAGAAAAGAAAATTGAATTTTGAAGGTGTAGTGGAGTTTGGTATTTACGGCGTGGCGAATTTCGGGGACGGCAGTGGCTGAGTTTAGTGTTGAAAAAAGTGATTATTTAAGAAATTTTAATAATTTATTAGGAATTAATATGTGAAAAAATGATTAATAAAAGAAAATCTTTGAATAAAAAAGAAAGAAAGATAGTAGCATTAAAAAAATTATAATTCTAACGTGGCACTGACGCATGCTAATGTGGGGCGCGTACACAACATCATCAATAATGACATTCGTTTTTTATATTTAAGGGTATTAATTTCACTTCAAACAAGTATACACTCGTAAAATTAAATTGTTAAACTGAGTTATGAAGACAGGTTAAGAGGGGAATTTATGTATTTTCTCTAGATTTATTTTACTATCATGTGATAACATAAATCAAATTCAATTGCAACTTTATGTTAATATTGTAACTTAAGTCATCCCAACTTTCAGTTGAGAATCAATATAACATTTTGAAAGGAAACAATATCTGGTATATTTTTTTTAAACACTTACTATTGTATAATAATTATCATATAAATAATCAAAGTAATCGTGTAATCTTCAATATAAGTTTTTGCTCAAGTCTTTATAATTAAGAGCACTTAATCCAACTTTAAAGGAAGGACAAAACTACTCCATTTTGAAAGTTTAAGAGCAAAATTGACCCATATTTTTATTTTAGAAGTACCGTTGGTAGGAATGATATTTTTGAGCTATTTATATGGTTGGAGGACACTTTTGAGCTAAAAGTGTAACAATGAGAGAATTTCAAGCAAAAAATATAACGAAAGATAAATATAACATATTTTGAATAATTAATGAGTATTTTGAATAATCCAACAAAGGCAATATCAAAAGGCGGTGTACGTATCGTCAATTCGATTGATTTTTCATTTTCCTTTCAAATTTTGACTCAAAATTAAACAAGTTAATTGCCAAACCAGAATAAATTTGATCTTTTTGGATTTAACTTTGATGATTTATCTTTATTCTTTGATTTTTGCAGTCTAGTGGAAAAACAGATGGTGTAAAAAGATTCCCCAATACGAGATTTTTCAAAATTTTTATGCAAACACCACCTAATATGGAAAAAAAAATTAGTAAATTTTATTTAAACTCATACTAAGAGGACTATTTATTTCTCACATTTCCTTCAATGATTCATCTCTGTCTTTATGCCAAAAACGGGGGTGCAAACTGTAAATCAGTCCCATTCCTAAATCCTAATCGGATCCGGACCCGTCTACTAGAATCTGGATATTAAAAACCCGAGACCAGACGCTAACCCTAATACGACCAGATTCTCTTCTTCTTATTCTAGTAGTTTCCTTCTCCATCGCTGCGCACAAGCCGATACGAATTCCGAGTCTACTAGGGTTTAGCGACCTCACCGATCGGAGATTTCTGTTCGGTCGCTTTATCCGCCGTCGGAAAGTCATCTTTGGCGATACTTACCCATCCATCCAACTGGTACATGCCTTTAATTTTAACAATGTTGAATCCTTAACATATCTCTATATTATTGCTAAATTTATACTTGCTATTTTGGATTTTTGAGGATTGAATGTGAATTGCGTTTTTCGTTTTGAATTTCTTAAGTTCGTTGTCGCATCTACGATTCTATGGGTGATTGGGCGTTTTGTAAAAATATTTTTAGTATACAACCGTACAATTATGCCTCTATTCCAAACTAGTTATATCGCTATATGAACATCCACTCCACACTGTGTTACAATGCCGAACCGGCTCATCGGAAAAAGTAGACCTAATGCATGTGTATTGAGAACACTAAGTGGTCGTTTGGACATTTAAATTGTGAAATTTGAAAAAAGTAGTACTATTTGTTTTTGAGTTGAAAATAGAAGTTGGAAATTGTAGTTGTGTTTGGACATGAATACAGATTGGAGTTGTTTATGTAAGTGATATGGAGTGAAAATTGTGAAAACAACTTTTTGAAGTTTTTCGCATGAAGTTGAATTCCGGAATATTGTAACAATTCTATGTCCAAACAGTTTTTTGGAATAATATTCCGGAAAAAAGTGAAAACTATCCACGGCCAAACGTGTACTAAATATCAATAGGCACTTTTGTTCCATTGTGTTATGGTTTTTGACAAGTCTACATGGATATTAATGGAGAATCTTGTGGGCGAGGTGATGTGCTTGATTCATCTTGGAGTTCCATATTCACAATTGAACTGTTTCAAGTTGTTAATTGTCCGGTATATAAATGATTTGATTTAAAATCACTGTGGATTTTGGAAGTTCCGATTGCTGATATTTTGGTTTCTCTCGAAAATGACTGAGGTTTTGTCTACTTATGCAGATACCCAAACTTACAAGTTTTTGTGGACGGAAGAGAATCAACTAGAGATGGAGGATTGGGGTAATGTTGCTATTTTTCACAGTTTTTAACTACCTTTTTAAGAAAAAATAACTCAATTACTTCTTATGCTTTTACATCTTGCTCTGTTTAGGAAACAATTTATTGTTCTTCCTACTTTTTTGATAAGTAGGAAAGACGAGGTGGTTTACCGTTCTTAATTAATTGGAAAGCATTAAATATGATTATTTGTGTATTTTATTTCTTTGTGATATATACTGTTTCATGATAGAGTATCAGTTATAGACTTTCTGTACAACTTTTATGTTGGGAGTAAAGTGTCCCTTACCGAGTTCTTACATGCATACGTAGAAATGATTTTTTCTGGTGTTGTATATTCATTGCCATTGATATTGTTCAACTACTGGTGGAAAGGCTATGGTCTAATTTACAAAGTTTTCTGTGCGATTATATGTCTCCAACTAGTGGATGAAATGGAGCAATCTAATTTGAAGATGCAAACTATTATTTAGTGTTGTAGCTTCTCCTTTGCCAAATTCATGAAAGCTATAATCACTGAGTTCTAAAAAAGTTTTGAGATGTAGCAGCATAGCAATCATGATCCTGTGGGATGCCAGGGGTTTGAGGTGTGCAATGGTTGCCTGCAATTCCCCATTGCTCTGTTAAAACTCAGTCTAATTAGGTGTGCAATATGGTACAAATGCTGTTCTTCTTCCTGAGGGATGGTGGCAATATCAACGTATTGGGGGACATGTTGTGTAGGAATGCAGGACAAGATTAACGCAAAGACTTTTCTTGTTCCATTTGTACTTTGGCACATACAGTGTTTGTATTTTTTATGAAGTAAGATGTTTCATTAATAGGCATCAAGAGGATGTAAAAGGTACTGATAGAGATCAAAACGCGGAATCGAAATATAGTAAGAAATTAAAGATGAGAATTGAAGAAATTGGGATGAGAAGAGAGGGATAGAAGCAAGACCCAATTAGGATTGGATTTATGGGCAAACTTGGGTATATGAAATCCAAACCCTCCCAATTGAGAATCAACCTAAGAGAACCTATGCTATTTGATCTTCAACAAAGAGTAATCCAAATGAATCCACAAATGAGTAACTCTATATGAAAATCAATGGAAAATGGTTCAATAGCCAACAGTGGAATCCGCCATAATTAAGTATCACTAACACTAGATTAACACTACACTAATCCTGCCAAATAAACTAACACTCATTTAGAGTAGTCCTCTCAATTCATCAAAACTAAGTAATGAAATAACAAATGCAATATTTAAACTACTAGGCTAAAGAAGACAAGACTATCTATTACAAAAATACCCTTAATGAAGTAATGGCCTTGTTTGGTTGTCTTCTTCATTGATGATGGCTTGTCTTAAACAATAGCCTCTTGCATAAATATCCACTTTCCGATTTTGACCCATTTAGCCGATCCCATACTTCTCAAATGTGGTGAATGTGCTTCATGGATCATCATTGGCTTGACGGCGAGCCCCACCACGAGTCGTAGCTCTCCTAATCACCTTCGAGCTCCCTAGGATCATATCAGGTACAAAAGAGAGATTGCATCCAAAGAAACTATACTTGATTCAGATTTCAGGGAGATAACAAAGTCCAAAAACAGATCAGATCTATTTACAAGGGTTAGGTGCTCCACTAATAAATTAACTAGGCATCTAGCTTTTGAAGAGTTTTCCGGAGTTGAGATTCCATCAAGACATCTGCTGTTTCTTATTCTGTCTAAATACACCAAAAAAAATACTTGCAGGGATCATAATCCAAATCGTCTTGATGACTTCATCAACTTTCCATTAGCTCCAATGTTCATTGGCTTCTGTGACTCTGTGGTATGGCCCTATTGATTCCAAAAAAATAGAGTAGAACGTATTCCCTAAGTCAGCAGCAATTTCTTTTAGCCTCATTCGTGCATTGCCCTTGCTCACGCCACACCAGGGGTTTGTGGGTGGCTGAAAGGAAAAGGAATAAACAACCTAAGAATTCATTTCACTAATCAATGGTAAGCTGCTAATGCTGCCTTTATTGTTGTAAGAGTTCAATAATAATTGCGTCTGGATGTCTAAGTGCTGAGTTCACTCACTTGAATCACTGGTCCATTTTTTAGCATAGCATTTACATATAACTGTGTGCATCAAAGAAGTAACTAGCATAGCAAGTGGTCAAGTGTTTACGGTAATTGGCAATTAACCATGAATGTTAGGTCCCTATTTTTGGAGATTTTACATGTTCAAACCAGCGATTGTTGGAAGTTGAGGGTTTGATTCATTAATCTTTCTGAAAAGACTTGGATTCCCTGTCTATTGACATGGTCTATTGTGCATACAGAAAAGGGGATGTAACTATCCTCAACCATTTAATACCTCTTCAGTTAAAGTATTTGATATTACTATAGTCTTATTGACATGATTGCCTATGTTTACTGATTGTTATTTAGTAGTGAGTTCTGAGTTTGATTTAACTTGTCAAATCTTTTAGATTTAAGCCACATCAATATGCAAGATAGTCTATAGCTTGCATGTTTTTTGTTTCAGAGGATGTACCAGTTCCAGATCTTCTTAAGAAAGACCAGCCTGTGAGTAAATGGGATGATGAAGATGTAGATGATAATGATGTAAAAGAATCTTGGGAAGATGAAGAGGATCCTACTCCGGTATAGTTGACAAGTTTATTTCCTGTGTCTGTTTCGTGAGCACGCTTGCACTATTCATCAATTCCCCAGAAAAATCATCTCTCTTAAACTATTTTCTTTCAATAATGCACTTAGTTGCCTGCTAGTGTTGTGTTTATCAGTATCTTGAAAAGTGAAAAATGTTCTTTTGCATTGAGAATTTCTACTTGGGTTGACTTATCAAAGAATTATCTAAGGGGTTTTCATGGTGTTATTGCTGCATCAATGAATCATTTGTGTATATTTAACTTAATTATTCACTTTTATTTGGCATGATGATGACATGAGTTGAGCTTAATGGAGAAAAAACATGATCAATGAGGATTCAATAAGCTTACCCCAACTTGTTTGGGTCCGAGGTGTAGTAGCTGTAAAAAAGCCTTTTAGCTTAGTAATCATGAAACTGCTTAGAGTTCTTAAAATCCATTTCGGTATGTAACTATAAGACTGCTCATAGTTCTTTGTCCATTTTAAATTTACTTTTCAGAATGTGATATTAAAGGTTTTCCCTGTATGATTGGAAAGTTATTAATCCATGGGGAGAATCGAAAACAATGTTACCAAATGACCTCTTGATATTTGTTTCATCAGCTATTTAATGATATTTGTTTCATCAGCTATTTATTGAACCAATCCCTAGCAGTAGGGTGATTCTCTTCTGTGGAGTAATATTCTTGTAAGATATTTAATATTCATGTGTTTTGTGAGATTATATTCGTTTCACGCCTATATTTTTCTGTTCAATGTGCTCTTGCACCATGCCACCTGCTCTGTGATTCTCATGTTCTGGTGATATGTTCCTTATGTCCAGTACCTTCTCTGCATCCTACTTCTTGTTCTAATCAATTTAAGGTGGTGGTTTAATCAGGCACCTAAACCAGAACCTCCTGCTGAGAAGGCCCCCAAGCAGTCTGCTGCAAAAGCTAGTGAAAAGAAAGGCAAGGAAATCGAAGTTCATACCAAGGAAGAGCCTCTAGATCCAGTGGCAGAAAAACTTCGCCAGCAAAGGTTAGGGAACTTACAAATTAGTTGTCACTAATTAGCCGTTCATGCCTAGTTAGTTTTAATTGAGAAATAGAGGATTTGTAGTTTAGCTGACGTAAGAAGTTGGTGTCATGCCAAGACAACGTTTCTAGTATAGCTGAAATTATGTAGGAAGGTGACGGGTGAAGGATTAATTTATCTTAATACTGAAATAAGCAATTTAGATCGGTTATAGTTAATAAGTTAAATTATGTTTCTAGTTTGGACCTGTGTGATGTTTTCCCTATCTGTAATTTATTGGGTTTCCCGGTGAACAAGATAATACAATGTGGCTAATTTCGGTTTTTTGACGTCTGGAGTTATTCAGAATTCTTATCTCATTTCTCTTCACAGGCTTGTAGAAGAAGCTGATTATAAGTCCACAGCTGAATTGTTTGCCAAGAAAGGCGGTGATGACAAGACCCTTGATAATTTCATCCCCAAAAGCGAGAGTGATTTCTTGGAATACGCTGAGTTGATTTCTCATAAGCTGCGACCATATGAGGTTTGGCTAGTTAAATCTTGTCAGTCTTCTCTGATTTCTTGATTGTTGGGGCTAAACTTTGATGGCATTTAAATGCTTTCCATTTTTCAGAAAAGCTACCATTACAGTGGGTTGCTGAAGGATGTTATGAGATTGTCAATGACCGCGATGAAAGGGGCAGATGCTAAAGAAATTGGCTCTTCTATTACTGCATTTGCAAATGAGAAGATCAAAGCAGAAAAGGAAGCCAATGCGAGTAAAAAGAAGACAAGTAATGCTATGCCTTCTTTTGTCTTATGGTAATTGTGACCTCTATTGGCACTGTTTATGACTTTCCCTTTACAGGTGGAAAGAAGAAGCAGCTACATGTTGATAAGGCAGATGATGAAGCTGTGGTAAATGCATATGATGGTTATGATGATTATGATTTCATGTGAGAGGGGTACTTAGCAAATACATGCATGTTAGGCCGACTTTTTCACCTTTCTAGTTACACCGGTCTGGGGGTCTTTTGGATTTACAAGTGACAACTATGAGGAAGATCCTATGGCCTGGTATCTCCCAATTCTGGAGTCTTATTGAGTGTCATATTTTTTTTCGGGGGTCATATAAAAGAGCATCCTTTGTTTTGTTTTCATTTTGTGGTCAGTTACTGGTTGGAGATCCGTTGGTAAATTATTTGTCATTGATCTGCGTTCTCTTGTATGACGTGGATCTCAGATTTTGAACCTATAGATTTTCTAAACTATTTGATCCTTCTCATGCTTTCCTTTTGTTGCTGACTATTTGACAGTGTTGTGGAAATCAAATTCCGAGACTTAAACGGATGAAACTGTGGTTCAAATATACCATATGAAGTTCTTTTCTAGAAACTTGGACTACAAATCTCCATATGAAATCATGAACTTGGTCAATTCTGATCCATTTGAGCTCTTGTTCTCTATGTCGTGGTTGTTTCTTGAGAATTTTACCTGATTAGCTAATAATGCCAAAATTGACACTATTTAGAGGTCCGTTGAGCTTACGAACTCATTTACTTGATGCAAGCCGCCATAATTACCAATAACAAATAAGATGTACGAGTAGCATTATGAATTGAAGTTGTGGTAGTTTGTTGCCGTTCAAATGGAGAAATTTGGCCTCATGTATTTCAAATTTGTAGGCACTAATGCAAGTTGTTTTCACAACTTTCTGGATTTGAATTATAAAGTCAAGTAATAATTCGTTTTATTCCATGTTGAAACTCAACTATGATATTTGAACACATGACCTTCGGCCTCCTGGAAATTTGCGAAAATACGATCTGCTAAAATTCAGATCTCTGAATTGTTCTGGAGAAAGCGACAGGCAAAGTTGAAACATTTCTTCTTGTTTCTCTTATGATTTGGCTTTCAAGGAGTGGCCGTGATTTCTAACTTAGTGTGAGTTTGTGTCCAACTTATATATTGATATTCTCGCTATTAGTGTGCAAGAAGATGAAGGAGAAATATCTAGCGCCAGCTTAGAAACACACTTACCATATAAAGAAAATCAGTTTTTTTTAAATGCTTTTTTTTTTATTCTGATGATTAAATTACAAAAACATTCACAAGACAAAAAAAATTAGGAGTATAAGCTAGCGTGTGGACATAGATTTGACTGAAACTTGAAAAAAAAGTTTTTAAAGATGAGTTGAAAAATATTTTTTGAAAATTGAAATTATACTTGTACATTCATTTTAGTTATCACTTTTTGAAACTTTGAGAGATCATTTTAAAAAACTCCCCATAAACTAATGAGACAATGTTTTCAAAATATATTTTAAAAAGGTGGAAGTATGAATAGTATTTAGTTTTCGTGTCTCAATTCCACTTAGGAAGAACAAAACCCCAAAACCCCAAAACCTCGCAGGCGCTCCGCTCCCTACACAGTATAGTAGCAGCGATGGAAACAGATGAAAACCAACGAGTTGTTCCATTTCAGCTTCAGTTGGACAAACCCATTGCTTCTCAGGTCCACCAATACACATTTTCATTTTTTTTTACATATACGCTTATATAACATATATGTATTCTAAACCTTCAACTTTCTTGTGGGTGTATTTTGCAGATCAAAATAGCTGAATGGAACCCAGAAAAAGATTTACTTGCTATGGTTACAGAAGACTCTAAGCTTCTACTTCATCGCTTCAATTGGCAAAGGCTCTGGACTGTTTCTCCCGGTACCCCTTCTTTACTTCCTAACCTTCTCTTCATATTTTTACAATGTTTTATTTTTTGTTAATTTAAAATTTTCAGTTCTTTTAAATTGACCAGCCTAAATACAATGCGAGAGCTCATAATTTTTGTTAAGATAATTCTTTCCTAGGAAGGGGAGCCTTGGACTAACTGGTAAAATTGATGTCATGTGACCATGAGGTAATGGTTTCAAGCCGTGTAAACAACCTCTTGCATAAATGTGAGGTAAGGCTGCGTACAATAGACCTTCGTGGTTCGGCCCTTTCCCGGATCCCGCGCATAGCGGGAGCTTAGTGCATCGGGCAGGGAATGGCTGAATAGTTGAAACCTCGAGAGGAAAACTGAGATCCCAGGATGGCTGTACATTTGTTGTAGTTGCCTGATGTATTAGTCGAAGTTCGTGCAGACGGACCAGGAAAAGGATTTTTTTAGACAACATTGATTTAGCTTGATTTGAGGAGGACACTGTATATTAATATTGTAAATTGTTTCTATAGCAAGTTAAATTCAGTAATAGATGTTTGATGGCTTAGCTGTGAGGACAATTATTTTGTGAGGGCTTAAAGACTCTGATTTGATATATTCCTGATAAGAGGGGAAAACATAGTATTAAGTTTGCCATCATAATCTCAAAATTGACTGTTCTGTGCTCAATTTGGCATGTTTTGTCCTTTTTCAATGTTAGAGATGGTAAGTTGCAACATCAATCTCCTAATCTTAATTAACTAGTGGAATTTTTTCTTTTGAAACTGTCAACTAATGGAATTTTTATCTTTTAGGAAAGAACATAACATCCATATGTTGGCGTCCTGATGGGAAAGCAATTGCAGTTGGGCTTGAAGATGGTACCATTTCCTTGCATGATGTAGAAGTGAGTTTGATGATATAAAGGATGCTTTTCTTAGGGAAAAAATTGTTAGTTTAAGTACTTCATGAATTTGTTTAATCAAAATATGATAGCTGCAGGATCGAAGATATTTAACATTAGATGATCCTTATATCTACCTTGGATTATTTTATTTCTTACTCATAAAAACAAATAGGAAATAAGTTATGCCATAAGATAGCAAATAATTATTTGAAAATAAATCACTTGATAAGATGAGTTTAAGTTGTTTTCAAACTTATCTTACTCAGTTTAAGTTGTTGCCTTTTTCCATTTGAGATATTTGCATCCTTGTCACTATTTTCTAGATACCTATGTCTGGTCTCCTACTGTCTTCCCTGAAAGAAGTTGTAGCACCCTACTTTGTAATTTGGAATTTAGATGATAGGTTCATCTTTTTCTCTTTTTAGAACTTATAGATTGTATTCCTGAAGAAGGAGGAACACTTGGTGACTTTTCGTAGTTCGGTGGCTATGACTCAGATAGACTTTTTGCTCCTTAGTAAGGTTGACAAAGGTCTTTGTAAAGATTGTAAGGTTATTCCGAAGGAGGATCTTACAACCCGACATAAGTTTTTGGTGATGGATTTGAAGATCAAGTTGGAGAAGAAGAAGAGGGTTGTGGATGACAGGTTAAGAATCAAATGTGGGAGTTTGACCATGGCTAGTGCGAAGGAGACGGGGGAGAGGTTGATGGCCAATGGGGCTTGGGGAAGTAGTGGGGATGCGACCGGTATGTGGGACATGACGACCAGTTGCATTTGTGAGGTAGCCAGAGAAGTGCTAGGAGTCTTGCGGTGTTATCGTGGTGGACATCGAGGGGACTGGTGGTGGAATGACGAAGTTCAAGAGAAGGTGGAAGCGAATAAAGCGACATATGTAAAATTGGTAGAAAGCAGAGATGAGGTGGAGAAGTGGACGAATAGGAAACTGTATAAAATGGCGAGGAAGGAGGCAAAGCTAGCGGTTACGGCGGCGAAAACGACATCTTTCGAACGCATGTATGTGAAATTAGAGGAGAAAGACGGGGATAAGAAGTTGTACAGACTAGCCAAGACAAGGGAGAGGAGGGCACGTGACTTGGATCAAGTGAGGTGCATCAAGGACAAGGACGACAAAGTACTGGTGGAGGAAGCGCATATTAGACGGAGGTGGCAGTCTTACTTCCTCAAACTCTTGAACGAAAAAGGAGATGGAGACATTGTGCTGGGAGATCTGGAGCATTCTGGTAGTCACGGGGATTTTGGATATTGTAGAAGCATCAAGGTTGAGGAGGTCACGTGTGTCATTCGCAGGATGCGCAGGGGACGAGCGCCCGGGCCTGATGAGATCCTAGTTGAATTTTGAAAGAACGCAGGCAAGGCTGGTTTGGAGTGACTGACTGAGTTGTTTAACATCATTTTTAAGACGACAAGAATGTCTGAAAAAATAGAGGCGGAGTATAATGATTCCTTTGTACAAAAACAAAGGTGATATCCAGAGTTGCAACAACTATAGGGGTATCAAGCTGCTGAACCACTCTATGAAAGTTTTTGAAAGAGTCTTGGAGACGAAGGTGAGGAGAGGCATGTCCATTTCTGAGAACCAGTTTGGATTCATGCCGGGACGTTCGACTACCTAATCCATTCATCTTATTAGGAGGTTGGTGAAGCAGTATGGAGAGAGGAAGAAAAAGATTTACATATGGTTTTCATCGACCTCGAGGAGGCATACGACAAAGTCCCTAGGGAGGTTCTATGGAGATGTTTGGAGGTTAGAGGCGTACTTGTGGCGTACACTAGGGAGATCAAGGATATGTATGATGGAGCTAAGACTATAGTACGGACAGTAGGAGGAGACTCAGAGCACTTCCCAGTGATGATGGGGCTGCACCAGAGATCATCTCTTAGCCCAATCCTATTTGCCTTGGTGATTGACGGACTGACGTGACAAATTCAAGGGGAGGTTCCATGATGTATGTTATTCGCAGACGACATAGTGCTGATTGATGAGACTCGCAACGGAGTGAACGCCAAGCTGGAGGTTTGGAGACAGACTTTGGAGTCTAAAGAGTTCCGGTTGAGTACGACCAAGACAGAATATTTGGAGTGCAAGTTCATCAACGGGAGCGACCCTAAGACAGACATGGAGGTAAGGCTTGGTACTCAGGTCATTCCAAAGAAAGGAAGCTTCAAGTACCTAGGGTCTATTATCTAAGAGAATGAAGAGATTGATGACGATGTCACACATCGTATTGGGGAAGGGTGGATGAAATGGAGGCTCACATCTGGAGTCTTGTGCAATAAAAAGGTGCCACCAAAACTTAAATGCAAGTTCTATAGGGTGGTGGTTAGACCGACTATGTTGTATGGGGCGGAGTGTTGGCCAGTCAAGACTTCACACGTACAAAAGATGAAAGTTGCGGAGATGAGGATGCTGAGATGGATGTGTGTGCATATAAGAAGAGATATGGTTAGAAATTATGATATCCGGGTGAAAGTGGGAGTGACCTTGGTGGATGATAAGATGCGGGAAGCGAGGTTGAGATGGTTCGGGCGTGCGGAAGTGTGAGAGGTTGGCTATGGACGGATTCAAGAGGGGTAGAGGTAGGCCGAAGAAGTATTGAGCAGAGGTGATTAGACGGAATATGACGCAGGTGCAACTTAATGATGACATGACCTTAGATATGAGGTTGTGGAGGACACATATTAGGGTAGAAGAGTAGTAGGTACTCGAGTGTAGTCCTACTTATGCTTACAAATTGATAGTTGTAGTGCTATTACTGCAGGCCCGGTTAACCTATAACACCTATAGGCACATTATTGCTTTATAATCCACTGTAGTTTGATTTCTGTTGCTATGTGTTTTTTAGTGTATTTTGTTTAGTTTATTTAGTTGTGTTAGCTAATGCTCCCTTTTGTTCGAATGCACTTTATACTGCTTTAATTCCTTATATGAGTCTGACAGTTTCTCTTGCTTTACTCTGGCTTTACTTTGGCTTTACTCTTGCTTTGTTTTGATTGCCTTGCTGGTGATTATGCTTTGTCTTGAGCCGAGGGTCTCCCGGAAACAGCCGCTCTACCTACCAAGGTGGAGGTAAGGTCTGTGTATACTCTACCCTCCCCAGACCCCACGGTGTGGGATTTCACTGGGTATGTTGTTGTTGTTGTATAGATTGTTCTTTCCCTGTAAACCTTATAAATGCTCTTAGTGAAAGGTACACCACTATAAGCGTCCATTAGACATATCTTATAAGTTACTGCAGCTTGCAAGGATGTGATAGAAATTCTCTGAGGATCTTATTTATGTAAGTTCAAAGTTTTGTATGTTGACAAAATGAATACAATACTAGAGAGCCTTAAATCTACTTTTTTTATTTGGCTGCCAATTAGAGAAAACAAACCACTATGTTGACACCGAGTAATTTGCTAAAAACATTATTTTCAAGCGCTTGGTTGATTTCCTTAGGATTAGGTTGAGTGAGAAGAATTTCATTTCGTTGACATGAGCCTTAAGTTAAGATTTGTCCCTGTCAATCAGAATATTGTTGGTTCATTCTCTTCTGTTTTCTGTACATATTGCTTCCTCATTTGGCTGTTTCCGTGCAGAATGGGAAGCTGTTGCGAAACATAAAATCGCACTCGACTGATGTTGTGTGTCTCCATTGGGAGGAGGATGGGAAAAAGGTTTTACTTTTTCTTCAATCTTTTGACAGACTACTTTTCCTTGGTTAGTGGTAGTGTAAACTGTAAGTCTATTCAATCTTGATGCAAGTTGTTATTTATCATGCAAGGATTAAACATCAGCCAGTTGAGGTCAGACTTTATTTGGGCTTTCATTTGTGAACTAAGCTGCATTATTTCGATCACATTGAGTAAAGGAAAATAGTTATCGAGAGTATATTGAATATTAAAAGGCAAAGTGCCCTCTCTTTCTCATGTTAACAAAATCCCTTCCTACCATAGCAGCTATTAACATCCATCCTTTTTACACAAAAAAAGCCATTTAGCATCACATGCAGATTTGGTTTATGCTCCATGGTGAAGCTATTCTTGATTTCTTTTCGTCTCTTATTAACTCTAAGAAGCTTAAAGAGTTGTTAAGCTTTCTTGCTGGATTGAATTTCCCTAAGTATTACCTCTAATTCCAAGATGAAACGAATTGTCTCAGACTGTCAGTGTGCAGTATTTTGCTGTTGGGGAACTGCATGTTTTGATCTTTGTTAAGACGTTGTACTGGACCGAAAACTTAAAAAATGTCAATAGCAAATTTTTAGTCTACAAGGGCCAATGGCCCAAAAAAATATACCACAGCTGCTATGCACATTTGATAATCAGATGACTTGCCGAGAGTTACTGCCCAACAGCAAAATACTGCACATGTTTATGCTATGGTACTTATTAGTTCAGATTTCTTCTGCATTTGTTTAGTGCTTAGCTTTCTGCGCCTTGTTTTCACTTTTCCTGAGCTTGTAACTTTTTGGAATTTAGGACAAGAACAGTAACACCTCCAGTTATGAAGATCGAACTTCACGGTTCTTTCCTCCTCCCCCTAGAGTTCCTAAGATGCCTGGACTTGTACCTGGGGATAGTGGCTTCATGGATGATGGAGAAGATTCTTTCCAGGAGCTGTCGAATTCTTCACACCAAAGATATAACATTTTATGTAGCGGGGACAAGGATGGAAGTATCTGCTTCAATATCTTTGGCATATTTCCAATAGGGACAGTTGTAAGTTGTTTGTCACCATTGGAGATGTTTTGGTGGTTCTTTTTAGAGCAATATCTGTTTTCATTTCACCTGTCTCTTTGACTAATTGTCTAATACTTTCTTTCTTCTATGTGGATTCCTTGGACTTACTCGCTAGAATATACACAACCTCGTTGTCTCCAGTTCACTCTCAAGCAGCAATGTTGCTAGCCGACTTCTGAATGCTTCCATTTGTAAGGTATGTTTACTTTGTTGTCAACAGTCTTATGATCTCTTAGTAACCCAAATGTTGAAGCATTTATGTGTTGTTCTATTATACTTCTTGCTATGTCCTGCTTATTCACATCAATATTTTATTTTAGTTTCCATTCAAATAATTTTATTGGAATTGATACCGGGAAAGAGCACTGTCACTGTAGTAACAGAACAGTCTCAAACACCACAGAACAATAGTGATAGTGGTTAAAGTAGTGATAGTAATTTAAAAAGAAAAATAATGATCGTGACGAAAGATGCTTATGCAGAACCATCTTCGGTTGCTCAAAACTTGATAGTGTAATACATCTTGACAGTGTAACACATCTTGACAGTGTAATGCATTCCAAAAAATGATGATACCTTTAGCAATTAGTAACTGGCACTTTGGATGTGACTTGTGAGGGGAATTCTTTGCGCAGATTGTGCCAATAAACACTATTCATTGCTCTCACGATGCATGTTCGTGGAATGCACTTTCAACAAGAAGCACTGCCAAGTCTTAAAAAGGGCATCCCGGTGCACTAAGCTCCCGCATGCGCGGGGTCTGGGGAAGGGCCGGACCGCAAGGGTCTATTGTACGCAGCCTTACCTTGCATTTCTGCCAGAGGCT
The DNA here is from genome assembly GCA_029783415.1 of Anisodus acutangulus. Taxonomy (NCBI): domain Eukaryota; kingdom Viridiplantae; phylum Streptophyta; class Magnoliopsida; order Solanales; family Solanaceae; genus Anisodus; species Anisodus acutangulus. Next base: position 37,521,522 of record CM056501.1, on the reverse strand, counting down.
GTTTCCACGGCTTGAACCCGTGACCTCCTGGTCACATGGTAGAAACTTTACCCATCACTCCAAGTCTTATTTCTAATAATTCTTGAAATTGAAGTGCTAGAAAAACATTCTTAGTCCACTGGCTTATAACCCACCCGGTGAGGGTAAGACTTAGTAGTAGAACATAAGCTAATTGATTCTTCTAGGGATCGAGTTATGCTACTTTAGGTCTGTCATTCAAGAAAAGTACTGATGAATAATGCTGATGATATGTTCCTGATTTAATCAGTATTAAGCACAACTTGATTCTCTAAAGACAAGTTAGTAATAATGGTCAGAAATAAACTGAGAACAGGTAAGGTGGTAGCATCACCTTGAACTTTACAAGTATTACGAGCATAGCAGAGAAGTATGTCTGATTCTTAACTTTCTTTCTTGATATTGTGCTTGTTGGAATTATTTTCATAGGGCTGACCTATTTTTTCAATCAGTTAAAAACATTCTGTGTTTTTTATGATGTCATTGAAGGTGGCCTTGTCTAAAGATCTTTGCCATTTAGTAGTTTTGTGCAATGGGGAGCTGATCACTGATGCGGTTGAACAAGGTGAAGGACATCATGGGTTACTTGGCTTTCACTGCTTAGTCCTCAACACTTCGATATTATCCAAAAGGTAATTGTAAAGCAAAACTTCATGAATTTTCATCTCCTGTTTTAAGATGTGAAAATACTCTATTTTGTAGCAACCTAGCAAATGTTGTTTCTGGTATAATCGTCAATAGATGATGATAATTGAGATAATTTGAATTTACTTGCATTGGCTTTATGGGGAAATTAAAAGAAACAGGAACTTGAAGATTGGAGATAAAAGTGCTGGAAAATTTTGTTTGAAGAATTAAAAGAAAAAGAACAAAAAAGGAAATTTGACAGGGTAGAATGTTGCATATCTGTGACATGTTGTGTTTTTGAGGGTACTGGGTGCTTAATTTTTCACCAATGCCGAAGCTTGTCACTGCTGAATGGAGATTAGTCATCATTAATTTGTACAAGGAGCATAGGCATCCAGTTCAGTGAGATTAGGCAGAAAAATTAGTTTGGCTGAAAAATAAAATAAAAAAAAACAAAAGAGAGATTAGGCAGAGAAAGTAAAAGCAATTTAGAGAGAGAGAGCGCCTTGAGCTAGGTAGTCTTGAAAGCTATGACCATGAGTTATAGGGGGAAACTGAGAGGTATATATAGAAGTTGGTTGGTTGGAGGGAAGCTGCATGAAAGAAGAGTGATATTATCCAGAAAGAATGGGCTTGGCTACATCAGTTAGCATATGTTTTTTATTAGTCTGTCATAGAAACTCCATAAATGTTAGTTGTATGGTCTTTCGGATATTAGTATGGGTACTCACATGGCATTCATGAATGGGAATTGTATTTATGTTTAAATATTTATGTTGAGGCCAAAGAGAGGCAAGTATTCTGTTTTGATTTTCTTGATATGATTTAATAATGCATTATATGTATTGGGTATTAGTTGGGAATATTATGTCGTTGGTTCGCTATGGAAGTTGAAGGCATCGGATGCCGGTCATGCGCTCATCCATATGGGGCGTGACAACGCTTGTTGGGATAATGTTGATAGTCTTCAAAGCATTATTACTTTCCATAGGACTTGGCCCCATTTGACGCATAGGGGAGCACATATGGGTGGTATGAAAGCCATAAGCGGAGGCATGGGTCTTTCTCACGAAGATGTGAAGCCTAGAGATGAGTCTATTTCAAATTGACTGAAAAATCTGGGGTAGGAGGCTTGATGACAGGTGATAAGGTGAAGAAAAGCGAAGTCAAGCCTGACCTAAGAAAAGACTGGTTCTCAATCTTTCCAACATGGAGTTACATTATTCAGACATGCTTGAGGCTTATGGGTCTCTGTCAAGAGGAAGCGACGCTGTGGATTTCATGAACTGTTTTGACATGGTATAAGATTTAAATTCTTTAGTAGTCAAACATACCTACTCTATCTGTCTGTTAAGTAGGTCAAGATAGGTGTGTATGGCCTGCAAGGACGTGCCTCTGTTTTATGATTCCTGGCTCCTAGCAGAGTAGTTTAGGCAAGTATAGTAATACGAAGACTGGAGAATGTATACTAGGATTTGGTTCGATTCCTTCATTTTAAATATGGACTTCTCCGACATTTTTGCTCACAGTAGTAGTGCTCCAAAAATTTCCTGGATTTCCTGCAATATGCGATTGCGTGCCTTATATCTTATTTCTCTCACCAAGTGCTGGTCCTTGTTGGATCGGAGGACTTAACTCCTTCAGGTCAGAAGGGGCTTTTGGTGGAGGACTTTCTGTGGAGCCACTCCTTTTTACATTAAGAAGAGAAGTGTCCTTTTGGTGGAGCCAGTTGCATAAATAATTATCAAACAGCCGAATCATGACCTTATTTAGCAGAGGATGTTGGAAGGGTTGGGGGAAACACTTGGTCTGGAGCTATCATGTGTGCCATGAAGGTGTGCAAAGTTATCAGGCAGGTTCAGACTTAGCACTTGCATAACTCCTTATTACTGTAACACAATTGGTCCTAATCAAAAAACTGTTACACAATTTGCATATGACCATTTACAATCACAATGGCAATATATGTTTTCTTTCTAACCAAAGGTTCCGACAATCATATTTGGATTCTGGCATGGTATCTGATTTTGCCCTTAGACGAACTGCTTGAATTGTGTTTTATTAATTTGGTTTTTATTTGGCATGTATCTTAACTGCTGTAACCAACCAACTCCAGGAAAACTGAACTTCACCAGGTTGCCCAACAGGCTTCCAACATTGAAGATCTGAGTGAAGTCATCCGGACATCACTATCGGTCATGTCTAAAATATGGTCTGATGCTATGTATACATTTCACGAGAAGTTCAACGCTGTATCCACATTGATCGTTGACCACGGTAATGCTTAAAATCCAAAACTAACCTTGATGGTTTCCTTCTCTTCTTTGTTGATGTAGAACTTTTGTTTTCCATTTTCGCATAGGATTTGACTCTACTCCTCAGGAGGAGTTTCTAAGCCTTTTAGGTGGCGCCAGGGCCAGTCCTCCGCTTCATCAGTTTTTAGAAAATTCTCTTGGTGAGGCGGTATGATCTTTTCCACAGGAGCATTTAAATAAGGAGAGGAATTACTGGTTCAATTTTTTTTTATTTATTCAACTACTATTGCCAGGGTCTCAAGCGGGTGGCAAAGGCAGTTAATGGTGCAGGGAAAGAGCTTCAGTTAATTGTTCTTGATCATCTACAGGTGCCCTTGACTCTTTCTCTGTTTTAAATTTATAAAATGAAGATAATTTTTCTTGTGGTGCCAAAACTGCACAAAATTTGTATTTATCCTAAGACAAGTCTCAGAATTTATAATCTTTGATGGAATAATTTTCAGATGATACCCATTCTGAAAGTGCATCAGAGTCACAGAATATCACAGTTTAACTAGTTTACAAGGTTGACCGACTCTTATTGGCCAAGTAGATGTTTGATTGCCTTCCCCCCCCCCCCCCCCCCCCCAGGAAACAGCTTAAAATGTTAATGCAGTACCGTTTTTATTATAGTTGATTTTTTCCTAAAAAGAAAATCTGGTTTTGTCAGTTTTTTTGCGAGTTAAAGGTCAACCATGTTATAGTTTTATGATGTGTTTGTCTCTTTACTTTATTAAAAAAATGTGGTGCTTGTCTCTTGATGAGTCTAAGAAAAATTGGGATTATTAGTTGATTTTAATGGGTAAAGTATAACATGGTAACTAGTTGTGTAAGGAGATGAGGCTCTTTTGCTCTCTCTTTTTCAAAGCACTGATTGTACTTTTACTTATAGAAGTTTCTATAACTGCTGTGAAGAAAATGGAAATTTATCTCCATTTACTCGACCTAGTCATTAATGGTGGTTGGTGATAATATTGAAATATCAATTAAGTAATCCACCTTTCTTAATTATACTTTTGTCAATTTCTTTGATGCTTTGAGAACTTAGCTTCTGTTTCCAGCCTGCTGCAGAAATTATTGGATTCAGAATTGGAGAATTGAGAGGGCTTTCAAAATGGCGTGCACGCTATAAAGGTATCGGCTTGGAGGAGAAGTTGATGGATAATGCTACAGAAAGGTCTGGCATGTTACTCGTACAGGTTGAACGTTTTATGAGGGTTTTAGCTTCTGTTGTACAGCAGGTAAACTTTTATTTGTGTACTACTACTCGTTGTACTATTTTCTTGAGTAGGAGCATGCTTGTTATATATATCTAATCCTATATCTCTTGTGCTAAAAATCAGCTCTGTGCCAGTAAGGGACTGTAATATGTGGTCTCAGTATTTCTGAGTTTGCTTTTAAAGATATTCAGGAGAAAATGTTCTTTTTAGCTTTGAAATGTTTGTTACTATCACAAAATTATGAAAAATTTAAATGCTTGAGTCGTTCTATATTTTCCTAGTCTAGATTCCAATCCTAATGATCCCATTCTGCATGAAATTTGCGTGATCCTATATTGACAGATCAAGGCTTTCTTTTTGATTGCCAAAACAGACTTCTCTATGTAGCTATATAGTTCTTTCTATGTGAGTGACACAAGAAGAGGCTCTTTATTCTATTGTTTTAAACAGTGTTAGGATGGGCATGAGTGAACTGCTCACTTCGTTTCGAGAAGTTATCCTTAAGTAGCATTTGTCACCTTGATAAAAAAATAGTAGCATTGTCATTCTCAATCATAATTTTCTTTTAATGGGTTAATCTCTTGTATGTGTTTGCAAAATGTCATTTTAATCAGGGCCTACTTTCCAATGTCGCTGAAGTCAGTAGTATGGAAATAGCAGTGATAACCCCAAAAAATAATTGAATAATATATACAGTATATATTTTTTCAAAGCTTTGAAACCAGCTATCTTCTTGCCAAATGCTTACGTGTACCAACTCCAAGGTTTACTTTCCACTGTCGTAAGCTTGCAGAGACAAAACTGCTGGACATGGGTTAATGGTCGGGTACGTATTTGGGAGGGGCCTTGGTACAGAGAGTGCTCAGCATTTCTTTGGGAAGAGAGTTGCAATGGTGGCAGTTGCACATCGACGGTGAATGGTAATGTGAAGAAGAAAGCGTAACCAACATGGAGCTTTGTCGGCTGGATAATACTCCCTCCGTTCCAAAAAGAATGATACTATTTCCTTATTAGTTTGTTCCAAAAAGAATGACATCTTTCTAAATTTGGAAACTAATTAACTTGAACTTCCCATTTACCTTTAGTGACAAGCTTTTATAGCCACATAAATGTTATGGCATGTTAAAGACCACAAGTTTCAAAACTCTTATAGCCACACAAATACTATGGCATATTTAAGGTCACATGTTTCAGAAATCTTATTTTCTTTCTTAAAGAAACGTGGAGTAATTTTTCTTTTTTAATTTATTTGGTAAATTTCCTATATTTCTCTATGAAGCATCAAATGGAGAGGCTATTGTGATCAATTTTTCAACTCGAACCACGATATTAACATTTTAGATCTCCGTATTTTTATAAGAAGAAACATTCCGGGCATGTGTGGAGGACATAAGACCAGAAGTCTCAAGGTTGTTTTATAGAGTCCCTTGTCCTCACGTCCACTCTCAAGATTTCCTCCGTACTTAGGTCCTGAAAAAGACACCGATCGTGGAACTGCCTTTAGTCCCGTAAACTTGCTTACTTGTTGCAACCTTCCGGCTGACCGACCTATAACACTAGTCACTTCTCTCATTGGGGATAGGAAGTAAGCCCCTCAACCCAAAGCGGTGATGAACAAGTAGAGTTTCAAGTAAGCCTAATGTGTGCTACTTGTACCTTCTGACGAATGTGATTATTTTTAATCTTGTATGACCACATATCCATTTTAGCATCCTCAATTGCGACACTCATCTTGTGGGTGCGTTGGACTTTAACGGCCCAACATTCACTCCCATATAACAATGTTGGTCTTAACTCTTATATGGGAGTGAAATGTTTTTTTTAAAAGTATTTGGTAAAATTCCCACTTCTCTCTGTGAAGCATCAGATATGAACTTAATTAGTTTCTGGTGGAGTTAGAGCACTATATAAACATAATACCAAAATTGAGGACATCTCAATGCTCTGCTGATGTTTGTTCTCTTCTTGAAGCTTTAGCTTTTCTGAATTTGTACTCGTTTTCCCCCTCTTCTCACTATCATGGTGGTTCTAACTTTTAACTAGTCTTGTTTTCAGTTTTCAAATTTCTTCAGCTGGCTTCTGAAATCTGTGAAGATTCTAATGGCTGAACCAAGTGATCAGCTACCTTTCAATAGGTTTAACTTTCATACCTTCTTACTTGTTTCCACCATTTATCAATTTTATATCAACTTATAAATGGAATCACTTGGTTATAATGTTGAATGGTCTTGTGCGACTTTGTTTTGACAGTGAACTTGTTATTATATTCTTGAAGTTCCTGTATGATCAAGATCCTGTAAGGCAGTTACTGGAGCTCTCTGAGGTAGATAGCAGTGTTGAAGTAGACCTGTAAGTTGTACTGCAGCCAAAATAAGTTCGTATACGACACAAGTTATTATGTTTTATTCTCCACTATGGTTATGTTTTATTTTAAGGTTTGACCTTTATTTAAGGTAGTAATAGTAGAAGAAACACTTTCCTATGTTTATTACCTCTTTCCATTTCCTTTTCCTTGCCCATGGGGACGGAGGAAAAAAACTGAAGCTCGCTGCAAATTTTTTGTGTTTTCTAAGGCGGAGTTGCTTAAACTCATTCTATAAATATAGGTTGTTGGTTCCTTTTCCATGATTATTGACAAAAATGTTGGGTTGAATCAAGGCACTTGGAAAAGGAATAGCTGTTATGGTTTTTTATGAGAGGTGGGAGAGCCTATTCTTCTACTAGTTTCTCCAGAATCAGAATAAACTAGTTTTATCTACTTGTGTTTCACATTTTTATTGTGCTGAGCCTATTCTTCTCTTGTATAAATGTTGTAATTCTAAAAATTATGTTCTTTGTGAATTAGGGAAACGATGCAAAGAATTAAACAACTAGCACATTTTGGAGGGTTTTCAGATCTAGAATATTTGAAAAGGACGCTTTCACAAGAATTTCAACAAATGGAGGCTTGGTACACCTGTTTATTTTTTTCTTTCCTAGATTTGTGCATAATCTGTGTTAGAATCTTTCCTGTGGTAGTGATGGCTGTTAAAGATCTCAACTGCACGTTGGGCTTGGCCCATATTTTTTGATTTATTTGTTACTTTTTCCTGATCAAATATTTGCTGTATGGGCATACGGTGGATATTGTTTAGCTGAATTTATTGGTACTCCTATAGTGCAACAGACCAAGAATTTGGGAAAGAATTAGTGGATGCTCTGGTGTGTATATATACCAGACCATCAAGTTTTATTTGTTGCTGCATTCTTAGTAGTCACTTGCTGTCTGGTATCTCTGTGTTTGGATATCATGTGCCTAACTGTTGGACCAAACACACGGGAATTCAATTTCTGTCTAGCTTAATTACTGCTTATTGGTGATTTATTAATGTGGAGTGCCCACTGCCCAACATGGGGCTTTATCTTTGTGTGTTTGGGAATCATATGTCCAACTGTTAATCCAAACAAGTGGGAGGTCAATTTATGTCTAGCTTAAGTACTGCTTATTGGTGATTTATTAATGTAATGCGTACTGCCCAGCATGGAGCTTTAATGGTTGAATGCAACAATACCAGACGAAATATATAAAAGTCATCTCCATTTAATGTAGCATAAAAGATCAACTTTCTATTAAGGAGTTTATCTTTTTAAAAATTGGAAATTTCATTGAGGATCTAGAAATGGTATCTTAAGTCAAGAGGCCATTAAAGTAAAGATTTGTATCTCCTTTCTTTCTGCATATTTCTTCATCTTCTTTGTCTTAATCAGATTATGGATAGAGCAAATTGTGACATAACCTCTTGAAGGCATTTCCTTTTTGTCACGACTAAACGAATCACTCAAATCTTGTGTTGTTTCCTTTATCTGTAGTTCAAATGGTTAATCTGATACCTGAATTGCAGTTTCAAAGATGCTTTCGAGATGCCATTTTCTACTATTTCGGAAAAACTACTTTGTGAGGATCTGCTGCCACTTTTTCCTATTGCATCCTCTTCAAAACTAAACGCTCACAAGGTTCCTGCATCAGTATCCTACTATGAGGTACTTGTTCAATCATAATCTATGAATAGCCTTGTCTAGTAAGCCACTTCTATTTGGTCTTCCTAAGGTTCTTATTTTTCTTTTTCTTTTTCTTTTTATTGGTTTTTTCTTTTTTCTATTTGGTGTGATTAGGTTATTTGGTATTAAAACCCAAATTTTCAAAAAGAAAAAATCTTGAAGGGAACAGTTACGAACATATGATTTTTTCTCAGCGCTGTGTATAATAATGAATCATGAAATTTTGGTGGAGCTTCAAAAGGACCTCATCAAGATGGATATGTAGTGGTCCACAAAGGCCAAACTATGTTGACAAAATTATGATAATCGTTGTCTAGTTCTCGGTATAAGTTCTGAAAGCTTAATTTGCTGCAGCTGCAGCTTAAACTTCAAATTGCGTTAGTATTACCTGATTCTTGGAGCTGTCGAGAGTTGGTAATCTCTCATGGATGGTAATTTCTCATGGATGAGAGATAACCTTATGATCCCTTTCCATTTGTCAGGACATTTTGCATGAGGCTTCAGAGAGTGAAATACATCAACAGACGCTCACTGGCTACATATCCTTCAAATTACCAGATGATTCTTTTCCAGTCACAAACTGCATAGGCATTGTCAGGGGCCTTGCACATGATTTGGGCAAGGTGGACAGCATATGTGATCCAGTAGAAGCGGCCCTCTTATGTACTCCTGATGGATATCACTCTACTGATCTCTCACTTTATAAAGTAAGTGGAAAATTCTCTCCTGGTATTCATTTTCTATGACCTACATGTTTTTTAACCCTTCAACTGCTATATGACATTTCATCATTCAAAGCAGGAGGGTCAAATTGTTTTACTATTAAATGAAACTGCACCCACTTCTGATAGCTCTGGAAATGCTTACATGATGATTCTACAAGCTGCTGACCTCCCATTTGTATCTCTTTCAAGATCTAACACACCCAATTCTTGGAAGCTTCATGAACTTCAGGTATATGACATCAGTACTCTGCCCGTAAATGTTTGCATAAATTTCTCTTGGACATTCTGTATCCTATGGCATGCTTCTACTTTGTGATGTTAGCTGGATTGTTATGCTCAGTTTACACCATTGCATCACTGAATTTGAAATAAGTAAAGGCGTATATACTTTACATGCTATATGGTTTGTTAATCCGAACATCAGAAACTAACTGCTCTAGTGCTTTTCTCCTAATTTCGTGTTGACTTCAACATGATGATCAACTTTCTTAACCTTATTTTTTGCCATTGATACTCATGTTGATTTTTAATCTGCATGATAATCTAGGATTCTGCTATATACCTGCAACTGGAGAGTGAAAAGGTTCGAAGCATTCCTCATTCTGTGGTTCCTCCCCTGGCAGTCAGCGGTGAGTGGTTTATCTTTGTACAATTCAGGTTCCAACTGTTGTTAGTATCTATAGGAAGTCTTCATAGAGGCTAACACATTCGTGAAAACTAGCCAAGAAAATTCTGGGTTTAAAAATGTTCAATCACTTCATACTAAAAATGAGTACCTCTGGTCAATGGACGCTGAAGCACCTATCTTCTTAGTCAGTTAAAACTTCAGTTTCAAGCTAATGGCATTTTCTTTATATATTACCTCCATGACAACAAAGTCTAGGACAGTATTAGTACCAGTTTTAAAAAAAAGTTTAGGACAGTATCTTCTAAGTAAATAGAAGTATAGAGCCCTTGTGAATTGAAAATGCACTTAAAAGCTAGATGGCTGTCATGTCAGATGGAATTTCGTCTAGATACATATGATATTATGTTTAACCATCCTCATGTAGTAGGGATGACAATTGGTAGACAACTCATTGTGAATTTTGTTTGATATCCTAGAAGTGATTTGACATTCAATTATGATTTTCTCTATCAGCATCAAGAGGTGTAGCTTGTGTTTTTGCTGCAAGAAAGCGTGCTTTGGTTTACATTTTGGATGAAGACGAAGTTTCTGATACAGAGTGACAGTACCTTGCTCCTTACTAAGTCTTTTGCCCCATCTATTCATCATTTTGGTCAGATAAGGCATTGAGTTTTTACTCAAATGTAGATTGTGTGTACATTTCTACTTTATTAGTAATTAGTTGGATGATGTAAAAGCTAAAGGATTAACAATTCTACTTAATACTCAAAAATGGCAATATATTTAATTTGAACTGAGATCCCTCCTTAAATCCATTTAACCAAGCACAACATTAAACACTCATGTTGATGAAAAAAATTATTCCCTTTCCCATCTGTCTGAAAGGAATTTAAACCTTCTTAAGGAAAGTTAAGAAGACACAATGGTGCCTTCTATTTTAGGAATTGAACTTTCAACCGCAAACCAAGAAAACAAAATTTGCTGTTTTGATGATGTTATTGTAAGGGTGGCCAACGGGGCGGGTCCTAGCGGGATGGGGTATGGCGGGACCTGTCCTCCGGCGGGACTGGCAGGATCCGCCGATGTCCCGCGTAAAAGGGGACTGGTATTATCGGGACGGGGCGGGATGATGTCGGGTTTTTCCATTTTTTTTTTTACTTAATTTTAAAAAATAACATATATATAAACACCTCAATAATTGAACAAGATAGTGTAATAAAAATATCTCAAGACTTTTTTTGTGCTTCTTGTATTATTTAATAGAAATATAATTGTCAAAATTGCAACTTTGTGGTGTTGAAAGTTGCAAATAATATAGTAAAATTGCAATTAAAAAAATTACATATTTAAAAACATATTTTCTAGTTTCTTTATAATTTCTTGTGGTTCTTCGGTTTGAATTGATATTTGTTGGTTAAATTGCTCGACGTCGCTTCTACCTTCGTCAGATAAGATTTCGTTGTAGTTTTCGCCTTCTTCGTTGATCTCCGGTTGACCGCACCTTCTCTGCTCTGTTCGTATCTAATCTCTTAATAATACTGCAATCTCCAAGCTGTCTCCCGCTAATGAGTGTCTGTGCTCTCCTATTTGAAATCTGCCGGCAGAAAATGCGCTTTCAGACGTTGTTGATGACGCTTGAATGTTCAACACATCTCGGACCATCTTTGACAGTGTCGGAAATGTCTTCTCATTCTCCCTCCAATATTTCAGCAAGTTTTCACGTCCTTCTTCATTGAGAACTGCTTGGTACGGTACAACACTCTGCAAAACAAAAACATCAAACTCGCTAACTTGATTAGTACTGTTACCACTATACATTCTATGTCTAAGGCTTTCAATATTAGCCGTAGAAACGACACGTCTTTTTTGAGGTTGTGTTGAAGAAGAAGAAGATGGTATGGAAGGCGGTTGGTTGCTAGCACTTTCTTGTTGGTAATGCGTATATACTTTTTTGCATTCATCTTTTATGCTAGACAACACTTCTTCTTTAGTTTGTTCAATAGGTGGTGGGTCATTTGGATTTTTTTTTGAGTTAGAGGTGGAAGTACTGCTATACAATCATAAATAGTTTCAATTAGTGCTTTACAACGTCTATTTTAATAGTCGAATTTAATACGGCACCAATAATATAAATAGTGGGAATATGAATAATTTTTTTTAATTTGATAAATATTTTTTTAATAGGTGTCTTATAAGCTGATTTTACCATATATTCACTAAGTAATAAAAATATTAAAGTTTATAAAATAACATAATTGAAATAGTAGGATAATATATATCGAAAAATTCTTTTGTTGTTTGAAATTTTTTCTCTAGAAATATAATAAGTTCTGAAATTTTTTTCCAATCGTTATCTACAATCATATCAGTTGGATTTCGATTATGGGCGTTAGGGGTGAGCACGGGTACAGGGTACCCAGATACCCGACCGGAACCGACACTAACGGGTAGGTTCCGGGTAGATATATTATAATAACGGGTAGGGTCCGGGTAGTAAAATTAGGAACCGATCAATGTCGGGTCCGGTTCCGGTTCCGGCAAATAGAGACAGGGTACCCGGACCCGGAACCGATACCCGGAACCTATAAAATATTAAATTTTTTTTTTTTAACATTTGGACCACTTTTAACTTTCTCCAAAATTATTTGTTGCACGCCTGCACATTGATTTTCCCCACCCCAAAACTCTCTCAATAACAATGACGTTTTAGCTACACCACCGAGCTTCATCATCGTCGTTGTTGAAGCTTTCTCTCAGGTACTTTCATCGTTGTCGTCATTGAAGCTTCACCTTTGCCTCTTTCTCTCCTTTGGTTGTGTTCACGTCATTCCTAAAATGCATATGGGTTCATATCTAACTCTTCAATTTCTTTTTAATATCATATGCTTCTGTTCTATTTCAGGCGATACTCATCTTCAATTTGTATTACTTTTTTATTTGAAATGTAAATCTATTTTTAAAATTTGTGTATATTTTTGTAGTTGTGAAGATGAAATTTAGGGATTTACTAGTATAATAAAGCTTTTCTTTTGTATCGAAGAGCTTATGAACACGAAAATAAGTTTAATTCAGATATTTTCAAATTTATTTTGAAATCAACACGTTCAATTAATTGAGTGTCAAATTTGACTTGCAATTTTAGATTTTGGTAACAGAATTAGCTTTTCTACAATGAATAAGTTTTCTAAAACTTCTTATAAGGGTACTAAAAACTCCGATTGCAGGCTAAAAAACTACTTGATGAAATTATTTTAGAACTCTTTTTTATTCTCATAGGCTTAAAAATTGTTGCTTAATTTGTGTTTTTTATTGATTGAGTGCAGGAACCTACTGGACCTAGGGTCCGGGTAGGTTCCGGGTAATGATTGCTACGGGTAGGTTCCGGGTAGTAAATTTAGGAACCGATCTTTTACCGGGTAGGGTCCGGGTAGTTAAAAAATGTTAGGGTACCCGGACCCGCTCACCCCTAATGGGCGTTAAAAAAATAAAGTTATAGGTCTTCTATGATCATAAGCAACAAGTAGTTGTTCGTATAAATAATTTCATCTAGTCGCTACTTCTTCGGTAATTTTTCTATAAGCTAGTCCACAATCGTGACAAGTTTTTTTATATTCTTTTTTTGTTGTATTCTATTACTTCTTAATATAAAGTTTATAGCCAATTGTATTTTATTAAGAATGTCTGCAAAAAGTGATAGACTATCCTTTACAACTAAGTTATAAATATGGCACACACATTTTATATGAAAATGATTTGAAAAAGATGGAGTTAAAAGATCTTTTAAAGTTCTAATAACATAATTATTAGAAGAAACATTATCTAATGTAATAGTCATAATTTTATCAGTTATGCCATAATAATCGCAAACTGAATAAATATTTTCTGCAATAAAAGTACCAGTGTGCCTATCATCTATATATCTATACACTAAAATACGTTTTTGCATAGACCATTTATAATCTATCCAATGACATGTTACCGTTAAATAATCATGGCCGTTAGTACTATGGTCTATATCAGACATGATAGATATTTTACCAGGAAAATGATATAAGGAATAACGTAAATACTGTTGATATTCATGTGCAAATTTAAATACATCTCTCCTAACAGTTGATCTAGAAAATCCGTAAAAGTAGGATTATACATGTAATGAATAAAATCAGGAGAAGAAGAAAATGAAAAAGGCAAATCCTCCACCGTAACTAATTTTGCTATTGCTTCCCTATCTCTATGTTTATCGTATTTAGGGCCTACAATTCCCCCTTCACAAGGTTAATTTGACCTTGTACTTGATCCGGGATAGTATGTGAACCTTGTCTCGATTGAGAGGGCATTGGCGCACCCAATTTTTCAGCCAGGTATTGGTCCCACTTAGCTTTGTGAAAGTTTTGTACGTGTCTCAGTAAACCTCCCGTCCCACCATGATCTTTTCCATTTTAAATTTATAAATATTTTTTAGAAATTTGACATCTAACTACTTGATTCTCTTCGTCCCTATAAAAAAAAGCCATGCATCTGATTTTAATTTTCATTATATTGGGCCTCGTCTCATACTAGGGGGAATGTGAGGCGTTCCAGTTGGAGGTGCACTAGTGGGTGTGTCATCTAGATTATCTTCTAAATTAAAGTCTGGTTGAGTTGCAGAAAATATCTCGTCGTCTAAATTTAATGGTATTTCAGGAAAAAATCCAGTTTCATGATCTATATGTGTGTAATCAACCAATCATCGTGTCTAGGAATAAGATGACTAGAAGAAGTACCCCTGCCCTTGTTACCCCTACTAGAAGAAGCACACTTACCCTTAATCATACCTCTTAATTCTTCCATTTTAATTATGCTAATAAATAGTTAAAGATAGTGAAATTAAGTGCGCTAATTAAAATAAAGTAACAATAATAATTTAAAGAAGGAACGAATGTACCAAACGCCGACGTAACGTCGACATGTAGTCGAGGTTGAAAATTGAAACTTTGCTCGATGGATGATCTTCAAGCTAGTTGTCCACTTCACTCCCAATTTTTTGAACTTTGATGTAGTTATACAAATTACAAATGAATAAATAAAATTAAATATTTAGTAGACAATGTAGACTTGTAGGAAGATTTGTGAGAAAAATGAAGAGAAAATGAAGTATTTATAGTTGGAAAATTGAGTTAAAGTGTAAATATATTAACTTAGGGGTTAAAAATAAATATTAAGGGAGTAGGGGAAGGCCAAAAATGGTTGTTGCACAATGGCCAAAATATAAAACGGTCGTTGTGCAACGACCATTTTTTGCAAAGAGGAGGGATCGCGGGACTGGGGCGGGACGGGCACGGGCGGGACAAGCCCGGGTCCCGTCCCGGTTCGAGTCCCGTTACCGATTTTTTTATAGCAATGTAGGGGCAGGACCGGGGTAGGGTCGGGTTGGGATACGGACCCGGCCGCCCCGCCCCGTTGGCCAGCTATATAATTTTTGTAATAAATGTGAAACACCAAAAATTTAAACAGTATATCTTTGAGACTTGTGTAAATAATGCTACTATCTAAATTAGTCATTTAAAAGTACCACTTCTTCCGAAATATTTTTCTTTTAAGTTGTCCTACTTTATAAGTTGTTCCAAAATATTGTTCACTACCCTTGAATGAAAAGTTCTGTAGATTTTAAGCCCCACAAAAAAAAATCACGGGTGGGATTATTATTTTTGTGGATATGATAACTTTTTATCATACCCTTCCACAACAGAAAAGTCAAAATATGTCACTACATGTTTCTTAACTAATCATAAAACAATTTGTATATTTACCTATCCTTTATAACTAACTATATGAAACCAAAATTCACAAGCTAATTAGATCGGAAATAGTAAAGATTCAACAGATCCTCAAATATACAAAGTCAAATGAAACACGATTATTCATTCAATATAACAAATTCTAGAAGGTCCATATCAAATTTTGATGATTTGTTCTCAACAAATTTTTTATGAAGCAAACATACTGTTTTCTTTGATAAACTCATTGCAATAACACACTTACAGCATCAGTCAACATAAACATAAAAGTAATTGCTACAATCTTGAGTTAGCATAAGGGAAATGAGGTCACTTCCGTCCTGAAAGAAATAATCCCTTGATTATTTTCATTGATTGAAAGACTATATATACAAGTTACATATTTCCATAATAAGAGAATCATATTCCTAAAACCTTATTCTACTTGGATACTAAATATACAATTAAGGTAAGTGTACAAGACTAATTAAGGTAACATTTACACTACAATATTACAACCATATACACCCATAATATACTGCCTGTGATGGGGCAATATCTACTGTCCGTGATGGGCCTCTCCGAGACGGGCATCAACCTAAAGTACCTGTGATATACACCATGCATACCAAGTGTATATCACGGGTATATACCTTGCTTAACACACTCCCGCAGTCATAGCGGACGGTTTTTGAACGCTGAGACTGTCCCTAAAATCTTCAAAAAAGACTGATGGAAGACCCTTTATAAAGATGTTGCAATTTGATATCTTGACGGGACATGACAGACGCGTACCTGACCAAGAGCAACCTTTTCGCGGACAAAGTGAATGTTCATCTCGATATGCTTAGTGCGTTGGTGCTGAACCGGATTACCAGAAAGGTAGATGACACTAATATTATCGCAATAAATCAATGTTGCCTTTTGAATGGGACAATGAATCTCCAAAAGCAAATTACGTAACCAACATGATTCGGAGACCACATTAGCTACCCCTCGATATTCTGCCTCGACACTTGAGCGGGATAGAGTCGAATGACGCTTCGCAGACCAGGAGACCACGTTGTTGCTGTCACGACCCAAACTGGAGGGCCGCGACGGGCACCCGAACCCCACCCGCCGGGTACCGCTACTCGTACCTCCAACACATAATCACAATTAAATACGGACTAAGCTAAAAAAAATTATAGAAAATCTTAATCAGAAATCCAATTTTCATATATACACACCAATACCAAGGCCGACAAGGCCACACGTGACAACTAACCACAGGACACCTGTCTACAAGCCTCTAAAGAATACATGACATCACAAGGACGAGACAGGACCCCGCCATACCCATATGCGTATGCAAAAATATTGTACCACGACCAGACTGCGACTCTGAAATGAATAGAGTGCTCCAATATCAGCTGAACCAGCAACCTACTAGTGTGAACCGTTACCCTCTTAACTGAACCTGCGGGCATGAAACACAGCGTCCCCCACAAAAGGGACGTCAGTACGACTGATGTACTGAGTATGTCAAGCATGAACAATAGAATATCAGGGATTTAACAACAACTGAAACGTAAATTAATGGCCAACAGTAAATGCCTCTGAGGGCCCTAATACATATGTCTAAATATTATGCACAATGCAGTATACGTTTACATTAGCCTCATCGGGCATCTTCCTTACAATAACAGCCTCTGTGGGCATCATTTCATGTCAGCCTCTGTGGGCATAATATGTCTATATGTCATGCATAATGCGGTAGATACATATATACTGGCCACACAAGGGCATCTTCCTCCCACATCAAATATATATATATTTTGGCCCTTAATCAGGCATCTTCCTTCATTAAGCCACACATGCTTTATCATTATCATATCAGGTGGTCTGCGTTCCCCGTTTTCCGTCTCCAATATACAGTCTTGGGTAAAACATGAATGCAATGCAAATGAATATGCATGAATCACAATAAAATATCTCGAATGACATAATTTTCTTGTATCTTAGGTTAACGCCGTAAATATTAACATCTCTTCCGTATGCCTTAATAAGGACTTAAGAACATATTTAAACATGCTTTTAACATAGGAATCAATAACATGAATATTCTTAACTACTAGGAGTAGAATAAATTATGGAGCAATATCACAGTTAAGTTTCGTTACATGGAACATGCCCAAAAAAAGAAATAATTTGTCTTAACATACTTTAGTTTACACTTAAAGTTTCTCAATTTGTCGTTGAAACGAGAGTGAACTTTGTTTCACTCCTCCCAAGTTGCAGTGTTTTCTTTCCCTAACATAATAGAATTGGAAGGCTTCTAATTGAAATATTAAGAAGTGGCCACTGCTATGTACGAGTGAACATGTAGTCCTTAAGGAATTCTCAAAACAATATAATGTTAGCCAAAATAAAATGGTTAAGATTGCTAATTAAAAGGATGAAAGGTTTGGAGAGGGTATGTAAATCTTAAGGAAAAAAAAGAAGTGTCGTTACTGTTTTTCGTACACAAACAAAACAAAGGGTTGAAGTCTTCTTAATGAGCAAATGGTTTAAATGATAGGAAATTCTCCAACCAACATAATGATTACTAAATGAGACTTCCTAGGTGCCTATTTAATGGTCTCTCTATTAAGTCTCCACATAGCCATTAATTTATCCCCTGCATGCCACCTCCTAATTACATGCATTGTGACTTGTTTCGTGGCTCACACCTTCACGCCACACATGCATCATACCCCGCAATTGATCAATCACACACATAATTAATTATGAATTCCACTTCATTTAAATTCTAAAAATTCATAAGACCTTCGTATACCCAATGCCATAATTCTTGCAATATGACCCTAGTCCATAACCTCTTCATGCACATACCAAATTTATTTTCAGCTTCCATCGTCACACTAGTTACGTTCAAAATTATTTCGGGGTCTACTTCTTTTATATACTAATCTCATTATTAGCATACGTAAATAACATAAATTCCAAAGTTCGGGTCTTCTTGCACACGCTTAGCGATTTAAACCGTGATCCGAAAGTACGGGATGTTACAGTTGCCAAGAAACATACAATAGCCAGACGTAGCCCGCTTGGTGTCTGGACAGCCACCCCAATCAACATCCGTATACGAGACAAGTGTGGACGTCGATGAATGATATAAATGCAAACCATAGTCAAGTGTACCCTGAATATACTGAATGATGCGTTTGAGTGCATTCATGTGTTCAATTCTAGGATCATGCATGAACAAACACACCTGCTGGACAACATATGTAATATTCGGTCTCGTAAAGGTAAGATACTGAAGGACCCCTACAAGACTGCGATAGCGGGACGGATCCTCGTAGGGTACGCCAGCCGCGGCACTAATCTTGGGCTTAGTATCAACTGGAGTAGGAGTGGACTTACAGGATGACATCCCAACCCTCTCGATGATCTCAGCTGCATACTTCCGTTGAGATAAGAACAACCCATCTGAATGACGAGTGACATCAATCCCCAAAAAGTAACTTAAGGGCCCTAAGTCTTTCATAGCAAACTCAGAGCTGAGTATGATCATGATAGACTGACGTAAGGCATCGGAAGAGGCAGTCAAGATAATATCATCCACATATACCAAAATGTAGGCCAAAGACGAACCACGACGGTAGATGAATAATGAATTATCTGACCTGCTGTGAGTGAACCCAATAGTCGAAACATAATCTGCAAACCTCGTATACCAGGCCCGGGGAGACTGCTTAAGCCAATATTAGGATTTCTTCAACAAACAGACATGATGGGGATGTTTGGGATCCCTGAATCCCAAAGGCTGATGCATATAGGTGTTTCCTTGAGATCCCCATGTAGGAAAACATTCTTTACATCTAACTGATGAATAGGCCATGCCTTCGAAAGGGCCAAGCTAAGCACAGTGCGAATGGTAGCCGGCTTAACCACCGGACTAAACGTCTCTCCACAATCTATACCAACCTGTTGAGTCTTACCATCACCCACAAACCGAGCCTTATGTCGAGCAAATGAACCATTTGAATTCTCCTTATGAGCAAAAATCCACATAGACCTGATAATATTAATATCAGATAGACGGGGCACCAACTCCCACGTCGTATTATCAATAAGAGCATTATATTCATCAGTCATAGCAATTTTTCAATTCGGGTTGTTTAAGGCAGACACAGGATTACAGGGCAATGGAGATTTAGAGACATTAGAATATAAATTAAAATGCCTTTTTGGATTAAAAACACCCCGTTGACTACGAGTGACCGGTCTATGACTCGAGGAAGAATTTGGTGGATTTCGGGAATGTGTTAGGCTCGGGATGGACTAGCCAACAGGCAATGGGCCTGCTGGCCCAACTCGGGAAATAGGAGCATGAACTGGACCAGTTCCAGAATTGGGCTGGAACTGGCCCAGTGGCGGTACTGGTCCAGGAAATGGGCGACAGACCAGTGGGGCCAGCGGGCCCGCTGGAGAATTTTGGGTGTGAGAGACGTCCGAAAATGCTGAATAATATACGGGGATATACTATCATCCAAAAAATTATACGAACTAGGCACGGGAGTATTAACTTTAGCAAATGGAAATTGGGATTCATCAAAGATGACATGGCGATTAATGATGATTTTATTGGAGGATAAATCAAAGCATTTGTAGCCACGATGATTAGATGGAAACCCCAAAAACACACGGAGTAGACCAGACATGAAGTTTGTTAATTGTGGTGGACGGAAATAACGGATAACACAAACACCCAAAAATCCGAAGATGTGAATATGAAGGAATTTTATTATATAAAATTTGAAGAAGGGAAGAATATGTCAAGCCTTTGCAAAGAATTATGTTAAGGAGATAGTTAGCCATTTGGAGAGCATGATGCCAAAAAGACGGGGGTACGGAAGCATGAAGCAATAAAGTTCGGACAATGTTATTTATGGAACGAATTTTGCGTTCGGCTTTCCCATTTTGTGAAGACGTATGAGGACAAGAAAAATGAAAATTTATCCCATTATTAGCACAGAATTCCCGAAACACCCCATTGTCATATTCTTTGCCATTATCACACTGAATATTTTTGATTTCTCGGTCGAATTGAGTTCTGATGAATGCTCTAAATTTTAAGAAGACGGAAAAAACTTGAGATTTTTTCGCTATTGGAAATGTCCGTAAAAACCTAGAATAATCATCCAAAAAGAGAACATAATACCGATGACCCACAGAACTAAGAACAGGAGACATCCATAAGTCGCTATGAATAATATCAAATGACATTAAAGTATGAGAATTTGAGTCTACAAACGACAACTTAACAATTTTTCCTAAAGAACAAGACTAACAATTTAGAGTACTACTCGTACCCTTACATGAAATAAAACTATTTTTATCTAAAGACGACAAAATAGATGATCCCGGATGACCAAGACGAGCATGCCACAAGGAAGGAGAAATGGCTGCAAAAGCGGATGGCAGGGCTTGACTCGATGGACCGCAACTGGGTGTGATATGATAAAGATCTCCCCTACTATCACACCTCATGAGAGGACTCCCCGTCTTGAAATCCTTCACAGAGAAACCAAATGGATCAAATTCAATAGAACAGAATTGTCAGTAGTGAATTTACGGACATAGACTAAGTTTTTAATCAATTTGGGAGTGTGTAGGGTGTTTTTCAAGATAAGAGGTGGATGAGGGGGAGATAACGTTTTATGACCATAACCACGAATTGGAATAGAATTACGATTACCAACAATTATACCGCGAGGGTTGCTCAAATTGGAATAAGACGAGAGCGTACCTGAATCGGATGTCATGTGGGTAGTGGTACCGGTGTCTATATACCAATTTGCGTCTGGAGGATTTAAACCAAACGTATGTATTGTGGCTTCGATGTCGGTAGACGTGAGTGCCGCTGCGTGATCGGCCTGCGGGGGCCGAGGCCCAAGAACCCCTGCTTGCGATCTCGGCCCAGATTGCTGACTGTAGTTGGGCCAGGGGGAGCTGGGCCTGGACTGTTGCTGGGCAGCCCATTGCCAGTTGGGCGAAAATTGGCTGGGCCCAAACTGTGGCTGTGGGGCCCAGAACTGTTGCTGCTGCTGACCACTGCGGGGACCACCACCGCCGCCACCATTCTGTCGGCTGGCGCCGTTGTTGCCGCCGCGGTTTTTTCCATTATTTTTCTTATTTCCACCTTTTTTGCCGCCACCGTTGTTGCGGTTTTGGCCCGAGTTGGTGGAACCGGTAGGATAAACCGTGGACTCGGTCATCATGACTATGGGACTAGCACCGGTAGCGACTCGTTTTGCCATGCCTGCTTCTTCGAGTGTAAGCATAGAACGAGCCTGATAAAATTGCGGTAGCGGATTGCTTTGCCGAAGAAGCGTTCCAACACCATTATAGGCCTCAGAGAGGCCGGAAACCATTTGGAGGACCAAACGATCATTTGAAACTAGTGCGCCAACGTTGCGAAGTTGGTCCGCCAATTCTTTTAATCTTTTGCAATAAGCCGAAACGTTAGGGAAATCTTCCATATTGACGTGGGAGAAATCCTGCTCAAGAGTAACGACTCTAAAATTTTGATTATCTTGAAATATATCATGCAGTCTATCCCAAGTTACATGTGCCGTAGCGTCAGGCTCAATAATTGTTTGCAAAAGGTCGGTAGAAATTGTGGAATATATCCACTGGAGGACCGTGGCATCAAGAGTTATCCACAACTTAGGATCATCCTCGCGTTTTGGCACCTCCGTATCCTCAGGAGCCGCGGGGATTATGTGATGGATGACTTGATGCGATCTTGCGTGAATTTTGAACAGTTCGGCCCACGTCGCATATTGGACGTTTTCTATTTCAAGAACAAGAGGGATATTATTCTTGATGTTAAAAATTGTAAGGGCAGGATGAAACGTGTTCCGGGATGTAGACATATTGATAGAACAATATGTGATTGAGGGATTTGGGAGAAATCCCAGTAGTAGAAATCAGCTCTAAACCATGGGAATTTCCCTTCAACTAGAGCCGTGAAAACTCTCCATTTTTTGAACTGCATATAATATGCTGAGAAAACTATCATAAGCTTATGTTATTCTGTTAATGGAGAGAGCAATCTCCATGGACAGGCATAACTGTACATTATAAAGAGGCTTCCAAGTTCAGTTTGAGCCCAAACCAGCACCAGATGCATATGGATTGTCGTACCAAATTACAAGAGCGATGATAACGCTTCTTAAAGGAAGCTCTTAAACATCATATCCAAGTGGTTTCTATGGGGACAATCAAAACTAGGAGTCATCCAGTTCAACAATTTGAGCTCTTCTTTCAGTGGCTTTCTTCCTGATGAAAATGCCCCATCTCAAGGCATCTTTGAGTTTTAGCCACCCTACAACAGTACGTTCCTCATCAAAACCAAAGGTAGAAGACATGTTGGGCATGTATGCTGATCCATACTGGTAATTCTCTTCTGCAACACTAGAAGAAGCATGACCCTGTCCCATGCTGAAAATACGGAGCAAATGTTGCATGCCTTCATTTTCAAGCATCTCATGACTTCTCATACGTATTTCTTCCTCTGTTAAGAAGTCCTCAGCTCCCTTGTAAGGATTAACGTGCTAGCATCAAAATAGCTAGACATTGATGGCTGTGGTGGGCGAAGGGCCAGCATGCTGTCACTTCCATGTGGCTGAGCTTGTTGTGACGTACCTAGCAAATGGTTCTGAGTAGGAAATGAAGCACCATTTAACTGCACGTTGCCTTTTAGATTCATGTTCTGAGGCTGCATAGTGTATCTGCTACTCAGGCTATCATTATACCCTGGTAACAGAAAAATATTCATGTTATGAAGTAAAAAATACTCGGGAAGAATTTATGGCAATCCAAGAGACAAATGAGGTCATCATATATCTGGTCAACTAGCTCAGTAAACAGGCAATTGCAGGGCTTAACCTAAGTATCCTTCACGCCATGCAAAGCAGTAAACAAATCATGGTATTTGTTGTAAATTGTTAAATAAATTTGAGATCTTGAAACCTGTAATGTATTAATTTAGAAATGTGTCAACTTGGGATGCTTAAAATAGAAAGTGTCATGTAAATTGGAGCAAAAGAAGTAAATCTGATATGACCCAACAACCTGCTAATTCACAGGAAATCAATCGATATGTGTGACACCTGAAATGGGTTTCTTTCAGGAATATTGCAGCTGTAGGGAAAACATGGATAACTTTTCCAAGTTTAAAACTTGTTAAATATATGTATACATCTCTACAATACAATGATGCAACCGAAAAGTCACAAGTACAAATGCATCTGTTGTTCCAAATAATATATTAAATAAAAGGTTATGAATGCTTTCAGATGAAAGATGAAGAAAATGCATCTGTTGTTCCAAATTCCAAGTGGTTTAGAACAATGTGTCAAGTCATGGTATATAAGTACAAAGAAATAAACACAGATAGACAAGTCTTTTAGGATATGAAGGCACAATTAACTAAAGGAAAAGATAGCTCAAGCAAGTAAAAGGTCAATTTGGAAATAAGCTACCAAAAGATGAGTAACAACAATAGTGCCATTAAACAAAACTATTGGATGTACTAGCAATCTTGCTGGTATGACATGATTCTAGTGAGGAATTATTGTTCCAATCACCAAGAAATAACACAGAGAAGCCAAAACAGCAACAAAGCAGAATGGGCAGAATTCAACACAATTCATGAAGAACATATCTTAGATCGTGAGGAATTATTGTTTCAATCTCCCAGGAATTGCACAGAGAAGCCAAAACAGAAGTAAAAGCAGAGCGGGCAGAATTCAAGTTGACAGGTTCACATCTAGGTACACAAGGCATATTTATAGCTCCCATGTTCAGTCCTGAATTCATTGCAGGCTGCTCTGATGAAATTGAAGCTGGAAGAGTTGGTAGATTAATTTGTTGATCAAAAGAGGTCGAATGGTTCTGAGAGCCAATTGTAAGATCATTTTGAGAAGAAACTGAGGTTTTATTCTGGCCCAGGCTTAAAAGAGATTTCCCATCATACTCAACAACATGCATCCAGTTGTCATACGCCTTCTTGACTAAAGTATCCACATATACCTGCAAATAGTTTTTGATGTTTGCTTAAGAACTTCATTGCACATACTTATTCTTTAATTAACTGTACAAGTTCTTCAATCCATTTGAAGATACTTCTCTGAACCAACAGTTTTTCTCTCATGACTTGCCAGTTTATGTTGGTAGTCCTTGTAATATTTTTTTACTGATATTACTCGGTCCTATTTGTCCTCGACTTTTTCCACTTTAGCAGGATGCACCAATTATTGGAAGGCCTACAATCCCTCGTATGGATCATTTGGGGTAAACTGTTACACTGACTATTAGCAGCTAGCTCTATATGGTATGTGTCAAATATTGCATTGATTTCTGATGCTTTATTCATCACATCCAGTGAAAACATACAGTGGGTACAATGTGAGGACTGTTTCAATTGGCGAAAAGTACCTGACAGAGCTGTCCTTCCATCGAGATGGACCTGTTCAGAGAACTCATGGGACCCCGAGAGGTATGGCGGAAATTCTTTAACATACCTACAGGATGCACTTAAAATGTCTATAGAATACATGAAAGAAATACTCACATGATTTTGTTTGTGTAAACACTGAAGTGGATTGCATTAAGCAATCCCGGACAGTCCAAAACCTCTATAATAATCAGCTTGTCTGAAGAAGAAAAGGTTTGTAGTGGTGACTGGTGAATCACTCCTTCATGAAATGGCCTTCAAATATTAGATTTTGAAAAGTAAAAATTTTCCTCTGGACACAAATTTATCCTTGTCTTTCCGAAGGCCGAGTGAACCTGGCTATTTGGAATTAGCCATGTGATGAGGTTTTGACTTCGAACCAGCCTTCGTTATGGGCTCTTGACAGCTGTGCCAGAATTTCACAGCTTAAATGTCCTGCATTACATGAGTATCTATCATTAGAAAAAAGAACTTCCGAGTCCTCCAGGGCATAGTCCAGTGGCAAAGCCTGGGCGCTATAAGACGCTCTGGCATGGGACAGCGTGGGTTCGATTCCCCGCAAGCACAAAGAAATTCTGCATGTTGGGGAATTTGACCTTGTCTCATTGATCAGTTGTACGCTCCCAGAAAACTAGCCACCGGAGCACATCCCGCGATTTACCTGGTGATAGTTGTTGAAGGACCGGTGCTATTACCTCCAGGACGTCTGGGTAATACCAGTGAAGTAGTTAGGCGCAAGCCCGGAAACCTGGATTATCAAAAAAAAAAAAAAAAGAACTTCCTCGGTTTCCGTTTTCTATGATTCTCGTATTTCTGCAAGTGACAACTGGCTGTCTTTTGAGTTAATGTAGATATCAACTAATGTCAAGTCATGTCCAATTTTTTTTTTTGAATACCTGAATTTCATTCAAGTATTCAATTGCAGTTGAGTTTTTGGCTTATGATCTTTCTGCTTTTTAGGTCTGTGTGCTCAGCAGTTCTAGAATTAACAGCAGATCATCTGAGGAACCTACTACCTCATATTAATAAAGGTACTAGTATTTGTAGGTCATAAATTTCTAAACTAGTGAACTAGTGCTTCCTCATGTTGATCAATGAATTGGAAGTCCTTCAGGTTTACTGAAATTACATGATTCTTGTGCAGCTTCCAAGAAAATGAAGGCTTCTAAACCGGAAATGGACTTGGTTGAGGCTCTGGATGGGCTTGACGCACTTGCTAATCTCGCTATCGTAGAAGAGGGAGAGACTCTTCCAGCATCATCACAGGCCGCAACAAGCACCCACGTCATAGACCTGCATTGTGTGCATTCAGCCCCCAAGTGGAAAAGGTCCAAAGCACAAACAATCATGTGATTGTAATTGTTAGAATAATTATGGGTTCATCCCATAATTATCTCAAAACATAATCAAATCACATCAATTATAATCACATAATATGATATGATTGTAAATTAATATTAATTCATTTAGGATGACTAGATAGGTCTTCCATAATATTAGCATTGTATACGTGTATATATATTTTCAATATGGGAATGAAATAAACCAAGGAATCAATTTCCTACATGGTATCAAGAGCCACAATTTTTTTGCCCTAAACCCTACCTCCCATTCGGCCTCCTCTTAGCCGATTACTTTTTCTTCTGTCTTTCATTTTTTTCTCTTATTTCTCAGCTGAAGTAGGGTTTTCTCACAAAACCCTAATCCTAAAATCACTACTCTAACCCTAAACCACTACCCCTCGGCTACCAACTTTCTTGCTCTCTCCGAAAGTCCTAGCCGACACTTAGGTTATCTACTACACTTCCACCAAACACAAAATAATTTTCTCTCCTTCCTTTTGTTTTGATTTTTCGTGGAAAACTATGGCAGAAAAATAAAAATTTCATCCAGCTCTTGCCGTAAACAACGTCAAGAAGTTTATTTCCATAACACTTGAGATGGAAAAAGGGCAATACACCTCTTGGGCGGAATTGTTCAAAATTCATTGCCGCGCATATGAGGTAATATACCATATCATACCTTCCGAGTCATCATCAGACACTACTGAGGTGGACAAAAAGTTATGGTCCCGTTTGGATACTATAGTCCTTCAATGGATTTATGCCATTATCTCCAACGATCTTTTGCATACCATATTAGAGCCAAACTCTACGGCTAAATAGGCGTGGAAACGTTTACAAAACATTTTTCAAGATAACAAACTTTTAGGGCTGTATATCTTGAACACGTAAATTGGATGACTTCTCAAACGTGTCTACCTATTGTCAAGAATTGAATGTGCCCGCAGACCAACTATCCAACGTTGGTTCGCCGATAACAAATCAAAGGTTGGTTCTTCAATTAATTGCATGATTGAATGAAAAATATGATGGAGTCGCTACATTCATTTAGCAGAGTAATCCATGTCCTTCATTTTACGAGGCTCGTTCGAGGTTGATTCTCGAGGAAACACGCAAAGCAAAGTAGGCAGCCTCCGGGGCAGCTACCGCCAGAACTGCCCTCGTCTCCACCAACTCATTTTTCGCAGATTTTCAGCCACAAAATTCGTGTTCGGGTGGAACTGGAAATCGCAACAATAATGGTAAAAAATGGGGGTCAAACCATAACAATAAATGAAAAAGTAATGGTGGATAGGGACGGGGGAGGGGCGACGACCAATCAGCCGGCGGTAACACCAACCAGTGGAAGCCGCCTACCCAGCCCAGCGGAAACTAGTGGGGGCAGTACCAGCCGTGGGCCTGGCCCCACAGTGGGGCCCGGTCCTGACCCGACCCGGTCCGATCCCGCCCCTATCCTGCTTAAAAAAATACCAGTAACGGGATTCGAATCTGGACGGGACCTCCCGCCCGGGCCCATCCTGCCCCAGTCCCGATAGCCCCATCCCGCCCCGATCCCGCCTTGGTCCCGCCCCCTGTCCCGACCGATCCCCTCCCCTTTGCACAAATAACCGTTACAGAACGACCATTTTATATTTTGGCCGTTGTGCAACGACTATTTTTGGCCTCCCCCTCCCCCAACCCCCTACCCTCTTAATATTTATTTTAACCCCTAAGTTATTATATTTATACTTTAACCCAATTTTCCAACTATAAATACCTCATTTTCTCTTCATCTTTCTCACAAATCTTCCTACAATCTCTCTAATCTCTCAATCTATCTCTCTACAAGTCTACACTGTCTACTAAATATTCAATTTTATTTATTCATTTGGGAGTGAAATTGGCATCTAGCTTGAGGATCATCCATCGAGCAAAGTTTAAATTTTCAACCTCTCGATTACACGTCGACGTTACGTGGGCGTTTGATATATTCGTTCATTCATTAAATTATTATTGTTTCTTTATTTTAATTAGCGCACTTAATTTTATTATCTTTAATTATTTATTAGCATATAATTAAAATGGATGGATTTAGAAGTATGTTTAAGGGTAAGGGTAAGACTTCGTCTACTAGGGGTAACAAGGGCAGGGGTACTTCTTCTAGTCATCCTATTTCTAGACATGATGATTTGCTTGAAAATGATTTTTTTCCTGAAATACCATTAGATTTAGACGAGGAGATTTTTTCTGCAACTCAACAAGACTTTAATTTAGAAGATAATCTAGATGACACATCCACTAATCTAGATGACACACCGACTAATCTAGATGACACACCTACCAGTGCACCTCCAACTAAAACGTCTCTTATTCCCCCTAGTATGAGAGGATGCCCAATAAAACGAAAATTAAAATCAGATGCATGGAATTTTTTTTAGGGACGAAGAGAATCAAGTAGTTAGATGTCAAATTTGTAAAAATATTTATAAATTTAAAATGGAAAAAGTTTAGGGTGGGACGAGAGGTTTATTGAGACACGTACAAAACTTTCACAAAGTTAGGTGGGACCAATTCCTGGCTGAAAAATCGGGTACGCCAATGCCCTCTCAGTCGGGATAGGGTTCACGTACTGTCCCAGACCAAGTACATGGTCAAATTAACCCTATGACGGGGGGGAATTGTAGGCCATAAATACGATAAACATAGAGATAGGGAATCAATAGCAAAATTAGTTGTTGTGGAGGGTTTGCCTTTTTCATTTCCTTTCTCTCCTGGTTTTATTCATTACATTAGAGATATATATAATCCCGCTTTTAACGATTTTTCTAGATCAACTGTTAGGAGATATATATTTAAATTTGCACATGAATATCAACAATATTTACGTTATTCCTTATATCATTTTCCTGGTAAAGTATATATCACGTCTGATATAGGCCGTAGTACTAACGACCATGATTATTTAACGATAACATGTCATTGGATAGATTATAAATGGTCTATGCAAAAATGTATTTTAGCGTATAGATATATAGATGATAGGCACACCGGTACTTTTATTTCAGAAAATATTTATTCAATTTGGGATTATTATGGCATAACTGATAAAATTATGACTATTACATTAGATAATGCTTCTTCTAATAATTATGCTA
This sequence comes from Anisodus acutangulus, assembly GCA_029783415.1. Lineage (NCBI taxonomy): Eukaryota > Viridiplantae > Streptophyta > Magnoliopsida > Solanales > Solanaceae > Anisodus > Anisodus acutangulus. The sequence continues at coordinate 37,492,228 of CM056501.1, read as the reverse complement.
TTAGAATTTTAAAAGATCTTTTAAGTCCATCTTTTCCAAATCATTTTCATATAAAATGTGCGTGCCATTTTATAACTTAGTTGTAAAGGATGGTCTAACACTTTTTGCAGACATTCTTAATAAAATACAATTTGCTATAAACTTTATTTTTAGAAGTAATAGAATACAACGAAAAAAAGAATATAAAAAAAACATGTCACGATTGCGGACTACCTTATAGAAAAATTTCCGAAGAAGTAGCGACTAGGTGGAATTCTTTATACGAACAACTACTTGTTGCTTATGATTATAGATGACCTATAATTTTATTTTTTAACGCCCATAATCTAAATCCAACTGATATGGTTGTAGATAACGATTGGAAAAAAAAATTCATAACTTATTTCATTTCTAGAGAAATTTTTTCAAGCAACAAAATAATTTTCTGGTATATATTATCCTACTATTTCAATTATGTTGTTTTATATAGCTCTAATATTTTTATTACTTAGTGAATATATAAAAAATTAACTTATAAGACACCTATTAAAAATGTTTATCAAATTAAAAAATATTTTATTCATATTCCTACTATTTATATTATTGGTGTTGTATTAAATTTGATTATTATATAGACGGTTGTAAAGCACTAATTGAAACTATTTATGATTGTATAGCAGTACTTCCACCTCCAACTCCAAAAAATTCAAATGACCCACCACCTATTGAACAAACTAAAGAAGAAGTGTTGTCTAGCATAAAAGATGAATGCAAAAAAGTATATAGGCATTACCAACAAGAAAGTGCTAGCAACCAACTGGCTTCCATACCATCTTCTTCTTCAACACAACCTCAAAAAACACATGTCGTTTCTGCGGCTAATATTGAAAGTCTTAGACATAGAATGTATAGTGGTAACAGTACTAACCAAGTTAGCGAGTTTGATGTTTTTTTTTGTAGAGTGTTGTACCGTACCAAGCAGTTCTCAATGAAGAAGGACGTGAAGACTTGCTGAAATATTGGAGGGAGAATGAGAAGACATTTTCGACATTGTCAAAGATGGTCTGAGATGTGTTGAACATTCAAGCATCATCAACAGCGTCTGAAAGCGCATTTTGTGTCGGCAGATTTCAAATAGGAGAGCACATACACTCATTAGCGGGAGACAACTTGGAGATTGCAATATTATTCAGAGATTGGATAAGAGCGGAGCGGAGAAGGTGCGGTCAACGAAGAAGAAGATGAAAACTACAACGATATCTTATCCGACGGAGGTGGAAGCGACGTCAAGCAATTTGACCAACAAATGCCAATTCCAACCGAAGAACCACAAGAAATTATAAAGAAACTAGAAAAGGTGTTTTTTAATTACAATTTTACTATGTTATTTGCAACTTTCAACACCACAAAGTTACAATTTTGACAATTGTATTACAAAAAAAATTATATTTCTATTAAATAATATAAGAGGCACCAAAACAACATTGGGATGTTTTTATTACACTATCTTGTTCAATTATTGAGGTGTTTCTATATATATATATATATATATATATATATATATATATATTATTTTTTAAATTAAGTGCAAAAAAAATGGAAAAACTCGATCCCGCCCCGACCGGATAATACCGGTCCCCTTTTCCGACGGGACCGAGAACAGGATGGGACATCGGCAGATCCCGCCAGTCCCGCCGGAGACCAGGTCCCGCCCTACCCCTCGTCCCGCCCTACCCCTCGTCCCGTCCCGCCGGGAACCGCCCCGTACCCGCCGCATTGGCCACCCTTGCAGTGGACTGCCCCTCAGTGCCTATACCCCACCACGTCGTAGGCCAGACCCTCATCTTCAAATCGACAATCCGGAATTCTAAGTTTTCGTCCGCAACATGCTTTCGCAGCCCAGACACCATCTTCTGTAGGCTATGCTCCCACCGATATCGAACAAGCCATGAACAATATGAATCTGAATATCCCAGATGAGTCGTGGTATATGGACACAGGGGCTACGTCTCACATGACGACATCACAAGGTAATCTCTCGTCTTATTTTAATTTAAACAGTAATAAAAATATTATTGTCGGCAGTGAACATGAAATTCCAATTCATGGTATTGGTCAAGTAAAACTCCCCTCACCTCATCTACCGTTATATTTGAAAAATATCTTACATGCACCAAATCTGATTTAAAACTTGATATATGTACGACGTTTTACTATTGACAATAATGTTTCTGTGAATTTTGATCGTTTTGGATTTTCTGTGAAGGATTTTCAGACGGGGATGCCACTAATGAGATGTAATAGCACGGGGGACTTGTATCCCATCACTACTATTTCCAACAACCGAGTGACCAAACCAACGACCTTTGCAACTATTTCTCCTACCGTATGACATAATCGGTTGGGATACCCGGGAGCACCGGTGTTCAACACTCTTAGGAAGAATAATTTTATTGCTTGTAACAAACTTTTAGACTCTTCTGTTTGCCAGACTTGTGTGTTTGGGAAGCATGTTAAACTTTCTTTTCCATTATCTGCTTCAAATACGCTTATGCCTATTGATCTTGTGCATTGTGATTTGTGGACATCACCGGTTTTGAGTTCTGCATGTCATAAATACTATATGCTTCTTCTAGATGATTATTCGAATTTTCTGTGGACATTTTCCTTAGGGTAGAAATCGCAAGTCTTCACCATTTTAAAACAATTTAGTGTGTTTATCAAGACCCAATTTGGAAAATCCATTAAATGTTTTCAATGTGACAATGAGATGGAATTCATAAATACCCAATTTAATATTTTTGTCAACAAAATGGGATATCTTTGCATCTTTCATGTCCACATACATCACCTTAAAATGGGAAAGCCGAAAGAAAAATTCGAACAATTAACAATATCATTAGGTCTCTTCTTGTGCATTCGTCCACCCCATTGATTTTTTGACATCTTGCACTTTAAATGGCCACATATATTTTAAACATTCTCCCTAGAAAACTACTCTCCAACATATCACCTACACAAATATTATACCATCGTCTCCCATCTTTTACACATTTGAGGGTGTTTGAGTGTTTGTGTTATCCCTTGTTTCCGTCCGCAAGCATTCACAAACTTCAGGCCCGGTCAACTCATTGTGTGTTTTTGGGATACCCATAAAATCATAGGGGATATAAATGTTTTGATATGTCGAACGGAAAAATCATCATCTCTCGTCACGTAATTTTTAATGACTCTACATTTCCGTTTGCTAATTCTCATATGGCATCCTCACCTTCATATGATTTTTTGGACACCGGAATGCATCTAATTTTACAACATCATCTCCATACCCAAAATCAGATGGGATCGGCCCAAAATGATCCTCCTACCTTATCATCCCAACCACAAAATGAGACTGAGCCAGACTACGGTGTTGAGGTCACTGCCTCTTTATCGTCGGTCTCGGCCCAATCCAATTCTCATGGTTGGACCGTTTCCCCGACCCAGCTTCTAGACCCAATATTACAGGCCCACACTCTCGTCTCCCCTCGGCCCAATAAGCCGGCTGTAAGTCAGCATATCCAGCCGACGGTCTTGTCCTAAAACCCGACTACTCCTCGGCCCACTACCATACCCGAGAGTCATGATCCCCACTCTTCGGTTTTAGACCACCCATAGACCATTGAAACATGTGCTATACACGGGATATTTCAGCCCAAACGTCATTTTAACTTGACATCTTCAGTCCAACCATCACCTCTTCCCAAAAATCCAAAAGCGGTCCTATAAGACCCGAATTGGAAAGCTGCCATGTTAGACGAAATTGCTGCTCCAATTAAAAAATAAGACGTGGGAATTGGTGCCCCGTCCATCTAATGTTAACATAATCAGGCCTATGTGGGTTTTCTGTCTTAAAAAAATTATGATGGCTCTTTTGCGAGATATAAAGCTCGTCTTGTTGGTAATGACACGTCTCAGCAGGTTGGCGTGGATTGTGGTGAAACATTCAGTCTAGTGATTAAGCCAACAACTATCAGGACTGTTCTTGGCCTGACACTTTCAAAATCCTGGTCCGTTCATCAGTTGGATGTCAAAAATGCATTCTTATATGACCACTTACAGGAGATGGTGTACATGCACCAACCCTTGGATTTTTGAGATTCTACTCATCCGGATTAAATTTTCCTGTTGAAAAAATCTTTATATGGTTTGAAACAGGCTCTCCGGGCATGGTATAACAGGTTTGCAGGGTTTGTATCCAAACTAGGTTTCTCACACAGCAAGTCAGATCAGTCCTTGTTCATTTATAGGAAGGGAAATGACATGACATATATCCTTCTATATGTAGATGACATTATTTTCACAGCATTATCTACATCACTTCGTCAGTTTATTATGTCTCTTCTTGCAGCAGAATTTATAATGAAGGACTTGGGTCCTTTAAATTATTTTCTAGGCATTGATGTGACTCAATATGCAGGTGGTCTATTCCTCAGTCAAAATAAATACGCCGAGGAAATAATTGAGAAGGCTGAAATGTCCTCCTGCAAACCATCACATACGCTAGTCGATACAAAGGCAAAATTGAGTAACTCTACAGGTACTCCATACATCGATCCAACACATTACCGCAGCCTAGCAGGGGCCTTGCAATATCTGACTTTCATGAGACCCGATATTTCCTATGCGGTCCAGCAAGTTTGTTTACACATGCATGATCCGAATGAAAAGCATATGGGGGCCCTCAAGAGAATTCTGCGGTATGTTAAGGGTACTCTTTATTTTGGTTTGCATCTGTATAAGTCCTCCGTTTCGAGTCTCTCATCCTAACAGATGCGGATTGGGTGGCTGCCCAGACACACGGCGTTACACCTATGGTTATTGCATGTTCTTGGGGGACAATCGCATTTCATGGTCGTCAAAACGACAACCAACACTGTCTCGGTCGAGTGTTGAGGCAGAATACCGAGGGGTAGCCAATGTGGTTGCTGAATCATGTTGGCTCTGTAATATTCAATTAGAGCTACATTGTCCGATTGAAAAGGCAACCGTGGTTTATTGTGATAATGTGAGTGCGATATACTTATCCGGTAATCATGTCCAGTATCAACATACAAAACACATAGAAATTGATATATTATTTGTCCGAGAAAAGGTTTCACGTGGCCAAGTTCGAGTTCTCCATGTACTGTCCCGTTATCAGATTGTTGATATTTTCACCAAAGGTTTTCTGCACGTACTATTTGATGATTTCAGGACAGTCTCAGCATTTGAGAACCTCCCGCTAAGACTGCGGGGACTGTTAGGATAATTATGGGGTCATCCCATAATTATCTCAAATCATAATCAAATCACATCAATTGTAATCACATGATTAGGATATGATTGAAAATTAGTATCAATTCATTTAAGATGATTAGATAGGTCTTCCATAATATTAGCATTGTATACTTGTATATATATTTTCAATATGAGAATGAAATAAACCAAGGAATCAATTTCCTACGGTAATGTCTGTATCAGTAAAGCGTCGTTTCAAAACATTGATGTTGAAACGTGAAAAAAGTTATCAGAGAAAGAAGCAGAAGCTGCTTGTCAAAAGCTGCAGTCGCAATTAGCCGGACAATTGCTTGATGCTGATGACATTCAAGAATCTATTGATGATGCAGTGCATTTTAGCCCACAGCATGGAGAGCCGAGCAACGAGCGTTCTGTTGATGATCTCAATCACCTTAATGTGAAATTGACCTGAATGCTAAGCCAGAGAGGGACGACGAGCTTTCACCAGGCTCTGATTCTTGCAGCATGATGTGCATACTTCAAGATGCTGCAGAGCAATATGTCAAGCATTGTGGGAATGGAAGTTTCGTGGGTAACCAGAAAAATGGAGATGGTGCTGGGGAGACAACTCCAAGTAATTGTGTTATTGTTAGTGGTAGTCATCAAACTGATGTAGATCATAATAGGCCCTTACCCATAGGCACTGCTGCGTCTTTGGTACCTGATGACCAGTAGGATGCTCCGCTAAGTAGCTGTACTATATAAAATATCAGAGGTACTCTACAGCGTAGGGGTAACTTGTATATTTTGGCTTTTCTGGCGGCATGCATTGCCAGAACTGTACATAGGTCGACGTTGTAACTGATGCAATCTTTCTTCAACGCACAGGTTACTTTTTCATTGGGTGCGAGGCGCCTTACATATAATATTATGGCTGGAAAGGTTTTGGAGTTCAATCTTCGTGTTAAAAATGTTTGTTTCTTTTTATGTTTGGATGCCTTTGAGACTGTCACGAGTCCTGGAGAGAAATGGGGATTTGAATCTTGGACTTGTGCTTGGAGAAGTTGCCTAGTGCTAACTGCTAACTATGCCTTAAGTTCTTTTGGTTGCCCTTGCATCACGAGAACAATATTTCTCTGGCTTTGGCTGTATGCTTGTTAGGCCTCATTTGGATATGAGGATTTAGAGTTGCCTAAAGCATGTGTGGTCAGCTTTGAACTTTGGCTTGTATTGACTAAACCATGGTTCCGTGGTAGAAAACAGGGCAATTTAGTTTATGTTTGGTTGGGAAAAGACTCGTGCACCTGGACCATGATAAAAACGATAGTTTTCTCTCTTCAGAGTTGGGCTTTTATAAAATCATAACAATAGACTGGTTGGGTGTGGATTGGTTAGAGCCCTTATTGTTAGCTGGATGAGATTGATTGGATTTTTACCTGGACCTTGATTTAGCCTACTACGAGGATCCTGCATACAACAACACAACGAATATGAAGGCATCAAAGCACCTTGTCTAGGTTGGTAGTGGCGAAGTGGGGAATTTCCCTAAGAATATTTAAGAGTGTTCAGGATTTAATATATTTATATAAAGTAGTATTGATCTATATGTAAAGAATGTATTTTGAACCTAACTCAATCCCAAAAGCTAGCTTGTAAGGTGAGGATTGTTCAAGTCCATATAAGTAGTTCATGTTCCCATTCCATTACCAATGTGAGACTCTTAACACTCACCCGCATGCCAAGACCCCGTTAACTATAGCGTGAATAATATAATTTGGGGGCCCAACATCGGTGAACAAAGAATTTGAATGGGTCTGGCTCTAATACCATGTAAAGAATGGATCTTGGGTCTAACTCAACCCCAAAAGCTAACTTGTAGGGTGAGGATTGTCCAAGTCCATATAATGAGTCCATGTTTCAATTCCATTAACGATGTGAGACTCTTAACACTTTATACTTCGTATAGTTCAGCCGAAATTTTGTTTAACTGATCCCCTTTGTTGGTGGTAGCTCCGCCCCTGTATGGTGGAACTATAAAGCTTATATTATTTATTATATTATAAAACTGAAAATGACCAAGAAAGGATGAGATATATGGTCATTTTGGCAGGTGGCAGTGAAGGAAAAATTGGTATATTAGAGGCTTATATTATATGGTCCAACCGCTTCTAAATCGTAAATTATAAAGGCTAATAGTTGCTTATTAACTTGTTTCTCTAGTACCTTACAGAGTGAGGTCTCTTCAGAAAATTCTTTTTCCGATTTTTGTTAAACGAGGCTTGTAACTCTTTCGGTCACCAGTTGACCGCTCTATCTTTTTTTGCACTATCGTTAAAAAATATCTATATGTGACACTTTTTAAAATATAAAATTTGTAATTTTAAAAATAAGATAGGTTATTTACTGATTGCTTTAATAGGTAAAAGTAACCTGATATTGTAAAAAAATCGTATAGTAATAGTGTATATAAGTTAAAACTCTTTTATGATAAGACATAAAGACATATAGTGACAAAGAGGAAGAAAGATATTTCTATGATGGAGAAATAAAAAAACAAGGGTTGTGCTTTGTTCAGTTGTCACACTATTAAACTGTAATATAACAAGTTCAAAATATTTACTATATCTTTTCCATAGTTGTTTGTTCTATTACGTATTTCGTTCGTGTGGAAAAGAGAAGGAGAAAAGAAAACCCGATTAGGAAAATAGCGTTTAATTAGAACCACATAAATCGTGAAAGACTGATCTTAGGATGTCGACAAGGGAAGAAAGTGGATATGATTTTAATTCCATTCAAATAGAGGGATAGTCATCCATGTCTGTCCTTACGGCAACTATGATAATGACTGAGGGGGGACGTGTTCAGTGATAAGCAAACGGTATCAAACAAAAATATTAAGACATCCAAAAGAGGTAAAACGGAGGAGAACAATAAGAATATGCATTCAATTTTTCAAGTACCGGGCTTCCCTTATTTTTGATATTTTTTCTTCTCTTCTCTTCTCCTGCTGTTGGTCAACCAATTACATTCTGGGGTTTGACCAAAAAATTATAATCTTATAAAATAAATTTAACTTTTATAATCTCGTTTACAAGAAAATAATCAGTAAGTTGCCATCACTTTGAAAAGAAAAAAATTTACGGCGTATTGCCTGGTTACGAAAATTGACAGCCTAGGGTTACATAACAAGCACAAAATTACTAGGTAACGGAGCTACAGCTTGTGTCTCTAATCATGTGATTTTAGCTCAAAATTTAGTTATGACAATTGAGAATAAACACATGAAATTCTTTCTATTATAGAAAAGGAACAGAAAATCTATTCTTATATTAATAAATCAGTATAAAGGTCCCCTTTTCTTCTCACTGAAATATTTGTAATGTGACCCATTAATGGTTCCAAAAAACAAACAAGAAAAAAAGAAAGACGCACTTCTTCAGTTCAATTTTTATGTATCAATTGTGTCAAATATTTGTAGAAAATAATATTAGCAATTAAGTAATTGTATACCACATTTTGAGCCTTCATACGGGGCTTTCATTTTCTTGGTCTTATTTCTTCATTTCTTTCATATATCTACACTACTTTCTTGCAACTATCCACTGGAATTCCACAAATACAAGAAAAATAAAGATTTTTATGTGGAAAATCTCTTCAAGGTAATGAGCAAAAATTAAATTGTATGGGCACCACTTGGACCAAAAATGGAGCACCAACACTATCACCACCGCTCACAAAATCAACTCATACACCAATATTGGATAAAGTACTCAACGCCATATAATAAAAGCAGATTAATCCTCGCAATCAAAGATAGAAGAACAAAATATATTCACAAGTAATTAATATTTAGTGTAATTAATGTAAAATAGATATCCTAATTCTATTAGGACTACAATTGTATACACTATATATATTACATTAATAAGAGAACACCCTCAAGGAGATTTACAATAATCTACATGGTATCAAGAGCCAAAAATACCTCCCTACCCTAAACCCTATTTTGGCCGACGTACCCCTCCCATCCGCCTCCCTTTTCCAGCGGAAAAACAGCAGTATACTGCCCCGTATACCACTGCTCCTTCGTTATATACAGTCCGTATACCCTGCTCCTCAGTGATATACTGCCTCTCCTCTACCTACAAACATGTATACTCCAGATATACCGTGATATACACAACACCCAGCCCCCTATTCCCTGTTTTATAGCCCGTATATATCAAGTATACATGCAGTATACACCACCCGAGACATATCACGTAAGCATCCCTCTTTATAGCCCGTATACATCATGTACACAGACATTATACACCCTATTTCTCTCCTAAATTTCTAATACCTTCATGGCGTCACCCGCGACCCACGTAGCTTCCCATGCTCATCTTCCTCAACACCCAGTGTCACAAATTATCCGTCGCAGGCCCAGTACTCGACTCAGTGGGCCAACCCACGTCCTTGGCAATCGTTTGGGCACTAGGCCGAGTCAGCCAGTCCCGTTCCAGGCTAGGGCACTACCGAGGCCCACTGCCTAGCGGCCCAGCACCACTTGGCCATTGTCCAGCCACCTGGCCCACTACTCAGTGGCCCAACAGCAACAATGGGCACTACAAAGGCCCACTGCCCAGCGGCCCATCACATTACCGCGACCCACTACCCAGCGGCCCAGCACCACCGACCCACTGTCCAACCACCACGCCCACTACAAAGCTGCCCATCAGCAGTATGATGATACGTGATATATGGATACGGGCGCCACGTCTCACCTCACCAACAATTCTGGTAATTTTCATCAACTGCGCAATTTAAATACTCTTCAATCTATTATGGTCGGAAATGGTCATCGCATTCCAATTCAAGGGTTTAACCACACTAACTCCACCACCGCATATCCATTTCTCCCTTAAAACGTCTTATATGCCCCTAACATTATCAAGAACCTAATCTTTGTTAGAAAATTTTCCACTGATAATTCTGTCTCCATTGATTTTGACCCGTTTGATATTCTATAAAGGACCTACGTACGGGGAGACTTCTTACGAGATGCAATAGTGTGGGGGACCTCTATCCTTTCCTACCCACGTCCACTGCCCATGTCACTCCACACACCGCTTTAGCTGCACTATCTCCATCAACGTGGCATAATAGACTTGGTCATCCAGGAGCTCATGTTTTTTATTCCCTTAGAAACCGCAATTTAATCCATTGTAATAAAGGGAAATATTCTCATAGTTGCTCCTCTTGTCATATAGGGAAACATATTAGACTTCCATTTACGTCTTCTTTAAGTATTACTTTCTCTCCCTTTGATAACATTCATGCGGATTTATGGATGTCACATATAACTAGCAACCTTGGTCATAAAAATTATTTAGTATTTTTGGATGACTTTTCTCACTTTCTTTGGGTCTATCCGCTTAAACTTAAGTCTCAAGTTTACTCCAAATTTCTTGAATTCCATACCTTGGTTAAAATGCAATTTGAAAAAGACATCAAAACATTTCAATGTAATAATGGTCGTGAGTTCAATAACTCTTATTTTTCATAATTTTTGTGCGGCTAATGGCATGGTTTTTCATTTCTCATGCCCTCATACTTTCCCTCAAAATGGTAAAGCCGAAAGAATTCTCCGCACCATTAACAATTGATTCGTACCCTTCTTTTTCATGCGTCTCTCCCCCATTCATTTTGGGTATATGTACTTACCTACCTGTACGATAAAAAATGGGACACCCACTGAAATTCTCTTTCGTCGGATCCCTTCCTATGATTACCTTCGAATTTTCGGTTGTCTGTGTTATCCAAATCTTGCCTCAACGGTCCCTCACAAATTAGTACCTCGCTCCACTCCGTGCGTCTTCCTAGGTTTCTCGTCGAACCATATGGGGTACTTGTGCTATGAGTTATCCACTGTCAAAATCGTAATCTCACGTCATGTCACATTTGTTGAGTACATTTTCCCATTTGACAACATCCAAAAATTTATAGTCACTGATTACAAATTCCTTGATGACTCGGACACCTCACATCTAATCCAAAATGCATTACAAAGTCCGCATCCTCAGGCTATCCCTCCAACCCCACCCAACTGCCTGAATCATGCCCCATTCCTGCCCGAAAATACTTCAGGCACACTGCCCCAAACAGTCCCTGCCCACCCGGCAACCAAACCATGCCCGTCCCACTGCCCAATTCAACTCGTGACCGTCCCTGCCCACACGTCACCCCTCCCCTGCCTAGTACCGACTCCACTGCCCAATCCAGCCTGGCGTCTCCCAGCCCCCCTGCCCAATCCAGCCTGGCGTCTCCCAGCCCCCCTGCCCTACCCGTGCTAGTCCCCACACACCATATGGAAATCCGTGCACAACACAGTATTTTCAAATAAAAAGTTCACTTTAACCTATCCACTCAAACCATCTCGCCCATTCCTAAAAACCCAAAATTAGCCAAACTTGACCCAAATTGGAATACGGTCATGCGTGGGGAGTTTAATGCATTAACCAATCATCACACTTGTGATCTTATTCCGAAACCAGAAGAGGTGAATGTGATTCATTGTATGTGGCTTTATCGTCACAAATTTTGAGATAGTGAAGAGCTTGAACGCCATAACACAAGACTTGTGGCTAATGGTACTGGTCAGCAAAAGGGTGTTGATTGTGGTGAGACGTTTAGTCCGGTGGTCAAACCTGCCACCATTCGCACAATAAATGCTTTTACATGAGGATTTGAAATAAATCGTTTATATGTATCAACCGCTTGAATTTGTGCATTCAGAGGTTCCTCATTATGTCTGTCGTCTTCGTAAGTCACTCTATGGTTTAAAACAATCCCCTAGGGCTTGGTATGAGCGGTTTGCTACATACATCATACAACAAGAGTGATCATTCCCTATTCATATTTCATCGAGGTACTGACACGACTTATCTTCTTTTATATGTGGATGATATTGTTCTTACAACTTCTTCTGATACTCTGAAACATGAGATCATTGTCATGCTCAAGTCCGAATTTGCTATGACAAATTTGGGTAAGTTGAGTTATTTTTTAGAGATATCAGTGATCATATCCACACATGTCATGTTCTTGTGTCAGTGTAAGTATGCAGAGGAGATTGTCTACAGGACTAAAATGGCTAACTACAAGATCATGTCCACTCATGTCGACTCAAAGTCCAAACTCATGCCCACTCATATCTGAATACACATTTGAATCGCAAGTGTTCTTCAGTATCGCACCTTCACTTGGCCAGATATTGCGTATGTTGCTCAGCAGGTGTGCTTGTTCATGCACGCTCCTAGGGAGCCTCACTTTACAACTCTTAAGCGTATCATTCGGTATGTTAAGAGCACTCTTGATTATGGACTACATTTATATCCTTCCGCACCGAATAAGTTTCTCTCCTACACAGACGCCGACTGGGCAGGTTGTCCAGACATCCATCGCTCTACGTCCGGCTATTGCGTATTTTTAGGAGATAATATTATTTCATGGTCTGCCAAGCGGCAAGCCACACTTTCCCATTCGAGTGCAGAAGCAGAATATCGAGGCGTTGCAAACGTTGTTGCCGAGCTATGTTGGCTTCGAAATCTCCTTCTTGAACTTCATTGTCCCTTACGTAAGGCATTTTTGATTTACTGTGATAATGTATCTGATGTCTATTTGTCTCATAACACGGTTCAACATCAATGAACCAAGCATATTGAGATGGATATTCACTTTGTTTGTGAGAAGGTTGCAATGGGTCACGTTAGTGTGTTGCATGTTCCTTCTTTGTATCAGTACACAAATATCTTCACAAAAGGGCTTCCTCGACAACTGTTCTTTGACTTCAGATTCAGTCTTAGCGTCCGGCCTCCTTCCGCTTCGACTGAGGGGGTGTAATAGTAATTATATTTCATATATATTCACAATATATTCTGTAATTAATATTTAATATACTTAAGGTAATTAATATAAAATAGATATCCTAATTCTATTAGGACTACAATTATATATTATATATTTATTACATTAATAAGAAAATTTTCTCACGAAGATTTACACTATTCTACCAGAACTAAGACTCAAACACAAAGGGCTTTATAGTATTTAAGAACGGCAAAGGCGAGAATTTAATCAATTTGGGATAGTACATATTTTTAGACTTAAATTTAGAAAGTTAATGTTGTTTCCGTTGTGAGCTCTTCTTGGCTACACAAGTTTTATTGACATGCAAACCTTTTTCACTTTTCCAGGGTAAAGAGGTGCTTTCTATAATCAACTTGAAATACAACTTTTTGGCTTTGTTGACCTTCTTGTCTACACATGATTGGAGTAGGTTTCCTTATTTTCCCATTGTAAAAGGTCAATTTTACATTCAATTAAATTAGAAAAGAAACGAAGGAGAAATTACAACAAAACAATGAGAAACTACACAAGATGTTTCTTCCAAACTTTGCTAAAAGTAATACTATGAATTGTTAATCTTATTTTCTCCCTTCACTAATCACTTGGCATATCCAATATTCTCTCTGGCTCTCTCATGTATTTGTGACTAAGAATTTACTTTTCTTTAATTTAACTATATTATTCTGGACACAAATAAATATATTTTAATATATTATCTATAATTTTAAATAAATGTTAAAGCTTTCAAGAGCCAAAGGCTAATGAATTAAAATATGAGAGAGCAAGTAAATTTGGAACGGCAAATTACACATTAGATTTATTAACAAAAAAAGGGTAGTTTGGTGCTCTAAGTTCCCGCTATGCGAGGGGTTCAGGAAACTCGGACCACAAGGGTCTATTGTACACAACCTTATATTGCATTTAGCAAGAGTTTACTTCCACCGCTTGAACCCGTGACCTCCTGATCACATGACAACAACTTTACCCAATTACTCCAAGACTTCCCTTCGATGAAACGATTTATTAATGAGGTTAGAATATACATAGTGTAAACTATACAACAACAACAAATTCAGTGTAATCTCATAAAATGGGGTCTGGGAAGATAGGATGCACGCAGACCTTACCTCTACCTATGTCAGATAGAGAGGACGTTTCCGATAGACCTTCGGCTCAAAAGAAAATAGTCGATGCAAGATTCCAAGAAAAATACGATAATAAAATATCAGGATACATAGTGTCATGAAATGATTAAATAATTAAGTTTAAATATGTAATTATATTCACAAGTCACACTGTAATTGCTATATTCGATTTTTCATTTAATAAACTATGACAATAATAAACAATTCACTGTATTTAATTTGGACAGTAAAGTTTTCCTATACTTCCTATTTCCTATTCATGAAAATCAAACAAAAACAAGTCACTCAAAAGCCTAAAAAAAAAAAAAGCTAAATCCAAATTGCAAATCCCTTTTTTTTGTCGACCTTTTCTTTTCGAAAGGAAAAAAAAAATTTCTTTTAATTTACTGGAAAGGAAGATGAAAAAGTAAAATAAAACTTCTACAACTAACGTTGAGTTTAGACTTTAGAGTTTAGACTCCACGGTTAATCATTTCCATGTACTGCTGCATAGACTGTTGCCTCTGTAATCTCATATCTTCATTGAACTTCTTAATAAACGCCTCCACTCGCCGATTCAACTTGTCGGAACTCAGCGACGGATCCTTCCAAATCTTCACCGCCGACGGTGACGGTGACGACGCCGGCGATTCGTAGTTCGTCCGGTCCTTGAACGTCTCCGACTTAAGCACGTGCCTCTGGTAGTGCTGCTGCGGTGGCGGCGGTTGAAAGGTGGTGGAATTCTCGATTTCCTCCATAGCGTCGTCGTCCACCGTCACGTGCCGGCCGTTGAGAAAGGTGTCTGATTTCTTCATATGCCTCGTGAGTGGCACGTGACGCCCCTCTGTTATCATCTTCCATGTGTTCTCTAACGTCTCCGGCTTTTTCGACCTCGCCACCTTCAGTGATTTCACCCCTGAAATTATCCATTTATTTACTGATATTAGCTTCATAATTTTCTTAATCAATTTTTTTTGTAAAAGTATATTTAAATTGATTGACATAAGAGCTAGTCATGGTACTGTGACGTCAACGCGATTTTCAGATAACGCCATTTGCGGCGTTTTCTTTTTAATGACGCTGTTGCAAGTAGATTTGAAGTGTATCTATAGCTAAAGATTGTGAAGCTAAATTAATAAATTATTTGACGCCACTGATCACATAATTTTCAAAACTAACAAATTATGAAGTTAAATTATTTTTAAATATTAAAAAATATCATTTATCTTACATATTAAAATGAATGTTAAGAGTCTCACATATATGGAATGGGACGTGGAATCTTTATATAGACTTAGACAATATTCACCCTACAAGTTAGTTTTTGGGTTGAGTTAGGCTCAAAATTCATTCTTTACGTGCTATTAGAGTCAGACTCATTTCAATTATTTGTTCACCAATGTTTGGCCCCAAATTATATTGTTCACGCTCTAGTTAATGAGGTCTGAGCGTGCGGGAAGTGTTTAGAATCACATCTCGAAAATGAAATTAGAACATATACTCTTTATATGGATTTGGACAATGCTCACCCTAAAAATTATTTTTGGAGTTGAGTTAGGCTCAAGATATATATTTACGACTCATATGAATTTGGACAATCATTACCCTACAAACTATTTTTGGGGTTAAGTTAAGCTTAAAATTCAAAACTTGAACAATCTTCATCCTACAAATTAATTTTGGATTTGAATTAGACTCAAAATTCATGTACTATGAAAAGTGTGACATGGATAGAAGGATTAAGTGAGTAATAAAAAATGTGTGTACTTTCACGTACCTTCTAGATTCGTTTCCACAGCCGGTTTCTGGTTACCGAACCTGGAAGAAACCAGAGGTTTCTCCGTCGCCAGCAGTAGAAGAAGCTCATTTTTAGTTTCAGTTTCCGGAGACGGAGCAACAACAGACTTCGAAATCACGATCGCATCGCTTTCATCAGGCTCATGATTCACATCTTCATCTTTGTAATTCACAGCCACGGCGTTGCCATTCACCACGACAGGCTTCAATTCAAACACCTGCGGTTCGTCCACCGGCACAGGCGCGGCCTCAAACACCTTCACTTTACTTTGGACTGAGTGAAGGTCCGATTGTGTAATCGCTATCAAATCTGACTGCGGAGGCGTTCTAGCAGTAATCAACGGCTGGAATTGCTCACTGGAACTCGACTCCTTCTGGTTCGAGGAGCGAGAAGTGGCAGCGATGATGACGATAATACCATTGATAACAATGTAGAGATATGGAGGCTTAAGCCAAGCGATAACGGCACTCCAAATTGTTGGGAGCTCATAAAAAAACAAAGGAATAGACGCTTTTGCTACCATCGCTAAGGAAACTGCACCGATTGATATTAGTACAACCTTAAGTGATAGAATTAAACTGTTCGTCGAGAGCGCCATTTTCTCCGATAACCTTAGCTAATTTTATTTGATTTTCCGGTGAGTGTTTTTGAGTTTTCCGGTGAGTGATTAATTGTAAAGGAAGAGCAGGTGAAGTGGATTGGTTATGGAAAAGTGCTTTGGGGATTGTGGAGTATAAATAATGGGGGGAGGGTCAAGGACGCGGTTTGTAGGCTATGATTCAATCTGGACCGTTGATAGGAGTAAAGAGAGGGTTGATTCTGAGCTGAGCTGGAAAAAGAGTTGCCACTTGTGAAGGATGTCGGCTGGCCCACGTGTTGCTGATATATGGTACTACTCTATCAGTTCGAATTTATGTACCACAATTTAATTTGTCACTGTGTTTAAAAAAATACAGACTTTTAAATTATTTTTATTATAAAAAAATAATATTTTTTTGGATAGATTAAAAAAAATATATCACATTAATTGAGACAGATAGAATATTTATTATCGATAAATAAAGTAATTGTTCTATAATTAAATGATTTTATATCCCAAAAGATTATTTTTAATTTATTTGGTAAGCAAAGCAGTCAAATTTTTCTAGAGATAGCGAGCTTTTAGATGTATCTTGGATTGAGCTGAAAGTGATAATGATGTTTTTTCGAAAATTGAATTATCACTTTGTCAGATACTATATGCATTTTATTTTTTAATGGAGGAAGTGAGAGAATATTCAAACAGGTATATAGACGGTGTTGTGCTCTTCCTATTAAGATAGAGATAAAATTTACGTATATTTATTTTTTTTCAGATTTAATATTATGAAATTTTATTGAGTATGTTATTGTTATTGTATATAAATTGTGTAATATTTTTGTCACTAAAAAAAGATGAGAAAGAAAAATAGAACAAATTGGTGTAGTTGAGTCTTGTCAAGGTCAAAATCCAACTTTAGATTTGTTTGGTGTGAAAACAATAAATAAATAAGTAAGCCACATATCCAAAACACTCGAAACAAAATGGATTTTAAAAGGAAGCAAATTGCACCCAAATGATGGATTAATTGTCTAATTTCATTCACAACGACCACAATAACATAACCAGTATAATATAACAAGTGAGATCTGAAAAGACTAAGATACACGTAGACTTTATTTATATCTTTACAAGTAGAGATACTATTTCGGTAGACACTCTAATTCCATTCACCTTTCTTTTAAATTATGTTTCTAGTAGATGAGATTTTTTTTCTCAGCAAGTTCAAATAAAGCTCATAAGGCTACAAGTCGTATGCATTAGAACTTTTTTTTAAAAAAAAAAGTTTCTAACGAAGAATAGAAAAGTTTAATTAAGCAATAGTCACTAAGCTATTGTATTTGGAGTCATTGTGATTTGTTGAACTCCAAACTATTTCTTGTAGACAATTTTCCTAATCATGACACTAATAAAAAAGTAGCTGACCTCCAAAAATAAACAAATTCTGATAGAAAACGACTTTGTTTAAATAGATCCTATGACCAATGGCACCACTAAAAAAATAGTTGACATCAGAAAATGAAGAATTTTTAGATAGAAATCAATTTTCTTATAATGCGAATTTGAAAGTCTGAATAATGAATTCGAATAATCACATACTGAGAAATTCTCCGTATAAAGAGAAGCTTATTCCTTAATTTAGAAATGGAATAGTGTGATTCAAAGTGTTTGGCCCAGTGGCCAATACATTAGGGTATTGCTGTCTGAGGTTCCGTGTTCGAGTTCTCTGATCAGCGAGAGTGGAACTGTGTTCCCCCAAAAAAATCCCTCCATACGCGTAGGGCCAAGCGGTGTATACTAATCCGTAGGGCCAGGCCGGAGGTGGAGTTTTCTGGGGTATGGGGCCGTAATGCGGTGGGACCAGTCACTTTAAAAAGTTTACCCTACCTTAGTTTTATCCAAAGTGTTTGGCCCAGTGGCCAATACATTAGGGTATTGCTGTTTGAGGTTCCGTGTTCGAGTCCTCTGATCATCGAGAGTGGAACTGTGTTCCCAAAAAAATCTCTCCATACGCGTAGGGCCAAGCGGTGTATACTAATCCGTAGGGCCAGGCCGGAGGTGGGGTTTTCTGGGGTATGGGGCCGTAATGCGGTGGGATCAGTCACTTTAAAAAGTTTACCCTACCTTAGTTTTGTCCGCTTGGGCAGCTCAATTGGTTTCAAGGGGGATATTTGGAGCAAAGACCAAGGATCGAATCCCGTCAGCGGCAGTGTGGGGGTTTCTTCTTGAAATAAAGGAGGGCCCCTTGTGCGCAGCGTGGTAGTGGTCTAATCTTTGAAATCAATTGAGTCACCATGATTTACTTCCTTCACAGACATGTCGAGCCGGGGTGTGGGGGCTCCTGGGGTGGGAGATTCCACCTTTTGGAGCAAAGAAATGGAATGGTGTGTGGCGTGGCAGTGAATTTAATGCAAAGTACAAAATCTTTCTAGAAATGTAAAGTTCCTGCAAAGTCAGGTAAATTTTCTTAGTACTTGTGGGTATTATTATTCTTGACGTGTCAACAACTTTTTAAATATTAAAGAAAATTGAGTGACAGCCACACACACTTTTTATAACGGTCAATTTAAGGACCGTTAGTAGCGGAAAAACTTTAGTAGCGTGATTTAGAAGCCCGGCTCTATAGCTGCGCTGTTGGCTCCATTCTCTCAATATCCACAAACACAAATTGGACAATGGGTTACACCCCTTTAGCCGACCAATTTGCCCTTTTCAACTTTTCTTTGATCACCATATCTTCTTAATTTGGGAAAAGAATTCTTGAAGATGGAGTTAAATTTGCCTTATACTAAACTTCATTGGAGACTTTAGTAGGAAGCAGATTCATATTTTACTGAATACCCAATATTAATATTAATTTCTAATTATATTTGTATGATAATAGACAAAAGCTTAAAATCTCTTGGGATTATATGTACACATATATAGGCAATTTGAGCGGACTATTCAAATTTTAGAGGATATGATATATGTGTCATCAAACTTTAGAGTTTTAGGCCATTTGAGCGGACTATTCAAATTTTAGAGGATATGATATATGTGTCATCAAACTTTAGAGTTTATTGATTCAAATGTGTATTCAGATATAAATATCTAAATCTTAATGCAAATCTTAATATTCAGTTATATATTCAAGATATTTAATTTTAATAAAAATAAATGAAACCTAAAAGAGAGATGTATGGGAATGTTGTGATTGCTTTATTGTATGGGGATG
The DNA here is from genome assembly GCA_029783415.1 of Anisodus acutangulus. Taxonomy (NCBI): domain Eukaryota; kingdom Viridiplantae; phylum Streptophyta; class Magnoliopsida; order Solanales; family Solanaceae; genus Anisodus; species Anisodus acutangulus. Next base: position 37,472,381 of record CM056501.1, on the reverse strand, counting down.
TAGCTTAGATGATAGAGCTCTCACTTAGCATGGGAGAGGTACCGGGATCAATACCATGCATCTCCACTGTAAGCCTATGTCTTTTTGGGTCTCGACCACTGCTATAGTAATTCATTTGGTAGTTAGGTTGCTTTTCGCATGAAGTTACAAATTAAAAAAATAGATAATTCAAAGATCTAACCAATTACTATTTGCTAGCTACGGTCAACTGAAATGCAACTTAAAGCGACTAGGATCATAAAGTCTGCCTTTTAATTTTTAGGTTACCTGCGGAATGTAATTAATCGTGGGTCATAAATTTCCTAAGGTGGCACGTGAGGCTTTAATTTACCTATAGTTAACTAAAATTTAATTGGTAAATTACTTTTTGGAAGGCCTTATATAGCTTTTGGATTATGATTGTGCCCTAAACCAAGCGTAGGATTGCCAAAAATTCTCTAAAATAAAATACAACTTAACCCTCTAAAGAGTGAAAGTGACCGTTTTGGTCCTATAAAGATCATGAAGTGCTTAATCACTTTAATTTGTTCTTTATACTGTTTTTAAAGTGGCAAGAATTTCCTTTGGGACCACCATTCGTTGAGTATGATTAACAAAGTAATTCCCCTATTTTACTTTATTTTGATAATATTTTCTTATTAGTTTACTATAAAGAGAATAACACGAATCTAGAATTTTTAAAATTTAATAAGAAATTTTTATATCAAGCTATGTAACCATACAAATGTTGTGAAATAAGAGATCTAGTTCTTGATCAACATCTTCCTAAATCATTATGTGGCCTTTCCCTATATCTTAATTAATCAGAAGAGTCCGTGGCCATATTGCACACAAGAAGAAGTCATCACAAGTTTTGAAAATCTTCAATTTCGTGTCAAGTTAAATTACGATAAATTAAGTAAAAAGTGAAAATAATAATAACTCATTATAAGTTGAAAATAGTTCTATTCTTTTTCTTTCCTCCTCTTTTATTGTAGTTTGTTTTCCTTCTGTTAAATTAGTGATGTAACGTTCTTGTTTAAGTAAAGAAGATTAACTTAATTAATGCACATAACCGTAGACAATCACCAGTAAACGAGGCATTTTTATTTTTAGTAAAAAAATTGTTACTAATTATTAAAAGAAATACACAATTTCAGTAATCTACTTTGTGAATTTATGAGCGTGCATGGGACTCATGCGCATTATCCAAGGCCAAAAAAAAGGGACTGCATTATTTTAATTTCATATGAAATAATTTACGCTTAGGCAAGTAACCTAAAATCATTATAAGCTCCCTTAGCTTGGATTTCGTTTTATATCTGATTTGGAATAGTTTTATTTCTCAAAAACTAATTAATTAATAGATTTTCTCTATCTCTAATCTTCAGTAGTACGATCATGTAGCAAACAATCACTTGATATACTCAGAATTTTTGTTTATTAGAAAATTTCTCTATAATGTTATTTCATGATTAATTATGTGATGTCACATATAGCGTACGTTATAGAAAAGTGCACACATATTATAGCTTAATGGGAATTAGGTGTTGACATAGACTATCAACCAGTCAACAATCAATACCTCAAGGAATCTTATTAATTATCGTATAAACGTTTGATTTTCTAAATTATTAGTAGGTCTAGAGTCTCTAATCAAGATATAGTTTACCAAAAATATGCTTAAGCAATGTACACGTGTTGCATTAATACCAAGTCTTGTGCATTATTATCATTTGATGATTACCCCTTGGAAGTACTGATTACGTATACTATATACCCAAACAAAGGTTAAAATAAAACGGAGGCCAGAACCACTTCACCTAATCATTATCCTTATTATTTACTTTCATCTAGGGGACTTCAGGTTATAAAAAAGAGAGTAACTAATTAATTATGATTAAATTATTTGTCCCACTAAATTAAATAAATTAGGGATTAAAAGAATGGAGGTAGGTTCAACAAATGAAATGTGAGAAAAAAATTCATGCACACCCGATATTTGCATGAAGCAAATAAATATAAGCATGGTATGCGTCTTTTAAAACTTTTATCACTTAACAATATTAAATAATATGTGTACTTTTCTTTACATTGTACTTCAATTCTTATGTTTTAATTGCTTTATTGTTTAATATAAATATTAATTTGCAAGTAAGTATTTTTTTTGAAACAGTGAATATATATGACGTAAACATATATAATAGTTTCTATTAAAGTGTGTGACCATTAATATTTGATTATATTCTCAATACGCCCCCTCACGTATTGGCCTAATTTTTTTTTTCATGGTCCAAGGACGTAAAAATTATGTTTGATAATGGGTGGCGGTGATGTTCGATCTCAGGACTTTTGACCTGCTCTGATACCATATTAAAGTGTGTGACCATCTGATCTAAAAGCTTAAGAAGTTAGATATAACACACTTTTAATATTTGATTATATTCTCAACAGTTTCTATTTTCATCAAGTTACGAGTATGATTTTTCACGACAGAGGAAAACATGAAAGAAGTAAAGTACATATTTCATTTATATATGGATGAGGAAGCAAACACTCCTTATTACCACAATCTTTTTAATGGGTAACTATCATTTTGTCACTTATACGTAGGGATGGCAGTGGGTCAATTTTGGGGCGGTTTTTAGGATTCTCATACCCTACCCACCCTCGCAAGTGTGCTATACATACCCTACCCATTACCCACTGGGTATAAAATTTTGATATCCTTATTTGTCCCTTTCGGGTAATGGGTACCCGCGGGTTATACACTTCCTCAAATAAAACACAAAAAAATTATAAAATTCATAAAATATATTATCAAATAAGTTTCATAATTACGAAATACAATCAAAGTTCTATGAAAAAAATTATCCAAACACTAATGTCATCTCAAAAATAAAATGCAATTACATCAAACATGTCTTCGAGAAAAAAGACATTCTTAAGCTGAATATTGACAAAATCAGTATCAAACCACAATAATCATAAACAAGATACACTACAAGAAAACACCTGTAAAACTAAGTCGATTTGTTTTAGAGGATTTTGGGTTAAGAAACAGAGAGCCAAAAATAATAATTTTGAAAGTCACTAAAGAACAAAGACAGATAGTAATCGATGAACCCATCTGATGTTATCTTATTATTAAAACTGAAAGCTCATAACTTTAGGCACTCTATGCAGTGAGACGACTAATTACTTGCATATAAGCTTCATTTAAAATGCAGTACAATCATGAATATAGTTCTCAAAATGCAGTCTTTTAGAACAATCTTTCTGTTAAACTCAAAATATTAGGACGGACTTTCAATAGACAGTCTTATTTTCAATTCATGTTTCAGAACAGATAATATATTCACTTATTAACCCCTTGATTTCAGCTTCTGCCACAATTCTCAACTCTAGAAATTAGAAAATACTAGTACATCTGTGAAATTATGAAATAAATAATTAATCGTCTGTGTATAAAAAAAAGTACATCAGGAACCCAATTTCAAAATTTCCAGATGTTGTTCATGGAAAAACTATACACATGAGGGAGAAGCCGCACGAAGAGGGTTTTACCTTGAGGACTGAGGAGGAGCCGCACGCAAAGGAGCTTTTGAGATTAGTGAGAGAGGCAGACCTTTTGAGAAACAATTTATTATATACATGGTTTTAGGATTCTTATCTTAACACATTAAAACTACGTAGTTTTGTTCTAAACTATGTAGTTTAGGTGAAGTTATTAAAAAACACATATATATACATACACACACATATACATATACATACTAATAAGTTTTAATAAGCATCACAAACTAAAATAATTTTAATTATCCAGGTTAATCGTATGTTAAGGATTATAGATTTTTATTATATAGTTTATTACTATTATCCATATTGATACTTAATTTAACAAAGATAATAGAAAAGTACTAGCGAATTGGGGGAAAACGAGCCTACAAATTTTAAAATTTTGATTTTTTTTGTGTTTTTGTAATATTAAATCAATTTTATGAGACTTCTTAGAATCAACTTCACATTGCAAAGTCAAATGAATATCGAGTGAGTACTCTCTATATACTTCATAAAAAGGCGACCCTCTCCTCGTTCCGCATTTAACTCGCTACTTCATCAACTTCTCAATCCCTCGTGAGTGTGGCACGCACCTCTACATCTTTTCCTATCCATAGTCAGGGGACTGCTGCTCATAACTACTAGCTTAACAAGGATAATAGAAAAGTACTAGCGAATTGGGGAAAACGAGCCTACAAATTCTGAAAATTTGATTTTTTTTGTGTCTTTGTGAAATTAAATCAATTTTATGAGACTTCTGACAATCAATTTCAGATTGCAAAGTCAAATAAATATCGAGTGAGTACTCTTTATACACTTCATATAACAAGGATAATAGAAAAGTACTAGCGAATTGGGGAAAACGAGCCTACAAATTCTGAAAATTTGTTTTTTTGCATCTTTGTGAAATTAAATCAATTTTATGAGACTTCTGAGAATCAATTTCACATTGCAAAGTCGAACGAATATCGAGTGAGTACTCTTTATACACTTCATATAACAATGATAATAGAAAAGTACTTGCGAATTGGGGAAAACGAGCCTACAAATTCTGAAAATTCATTTTTTTGCATCTTTGTGAAATTAAATCAATTTTATGAGACTTCTGAGAATCAACTTCACATTGCAAAGTCGAATGAATATCGAGTGAGTACTCTCTATACACTTCATATAACAATGATAATAGAAAAGTACTAGCGAATTGGGGAAAACGAACCTACAAATTCTGAAAATTTAATTTGTATTGGGGAAAACGAGCCTAGAAAAGTACTATCAATTTCACATTTCAAATTATGAAAATTTGAATTGGGGAAAACGAGCTTAGAAAAGTACTATCAATTTCACATTTCAAATTCGATATAGAGTAAGTACTCTCTATGGAGAAGAATTAAATATCTAATTATTTAGTACTTTGAGATGAAATAATTAATTAATTGAGTTATCTAAAGATTATATAATATTAAAATATGTTTTTACACTTAAATAATTAAATCAAGGTCCTCAATTTATTATCGGAGACCAAAAGAAAAAAAAGAAAAAAACAAGATAAAATTATTTTTGACTTTTATCCGTTTAATGGATCCTCTAATTCTGGTGTTATTAAAATCAAAATATATAGTAATCTCCTGTAGACGGTCAATACTATAACTTTGAAATTCTACCAAAAAGACAACTTAGTTCAGTAATTATTATATACAATTACACATTTCATTGGAGATAAGGTATAATTAGAAGTATATTTCATGATAGACTCAATTAGAATTTTCCTATGTCCCACAAGCTTCGAATTCAATTATAGTAATGGAGAAATTAATAAATGCATGAATCTACAAGTGAAGTTGATTGTCATAATAATTCAAACATTTTCGCTATACTAAATGAATATGTTATTTAATTTTATTTATAAATGATTTATAATATATATAATGTTACAAAAGTATTTACCTTGTTATAAACTAGGTAACTAATCAACCTAATTATAAAAGGATTATAATTCTACCTAAAATAGGATATATACAATTAATACAATTAATGGAAGAATATTCAAAAAATATTCTATTACACCCCGCAGTCGAAGCGGGAGGTTCACGAACATTGAGACTGCCTCGAAAATCATCAAATAGTATGCGCAGAAGTTCTTTGGTGAAGATGTCGGCAATCTGACATCTGAAGGAACATGAAGGACACGAGCTTGACCATGAGTCACTTTTTCGCGAACGAAATGAATGTCCATCTCAATATGTTTAGTGCGCTGATGTTGGACGGGATTGCCGGAAAGATATATCGCACTAGACCAGTGTTGCCTTTTGAATCGAGCAGTGGAGCTGTCACGACCCAAACCGGAGGCCCGCGACGGGCACCCGGATCCTACCCGCCGGGTACCACCATTCGTATATTTAACATCTAATCGTAATTAATTACGGACTAAGCCGAAAGAAAATTATAGATAATCTTAACCAAAAAACCAACTTATGTATATACATACCCATACCAAGGCCGACAAGGCCACACATGACAACTAACCACATGACACGTGTCTACAAGCCTCTAAGGAATACATCACATCACAAGGACGGGACAGGACCCCGCCATACCCATATGCGTATGCAAAAATACTGTACCGCCATCATATTGCAACTCTGAAACAAATAGAGTGCTCCAATATCAACTGAACCAGCAACCTACTAGCGTGAACCGTCACCTTCTTTAACTGAACCTGCGGGCATGAAACGCAGCGTCCCCCGACAAAAGGGACGTCAGTACGACTAATGTACTGAGTATGTCAGGCATGAACAATAGTATAACATGGATATAACAACAACTGAAACAGGAACAACCGACCAATAGTACATATCTTTGCGGGTCCTAATACATATGCCTAAATGTCATGCACAATGCAGTATACATATACATCGGCCTCATCGGACATCTTCCTTACTATAACAACCTCCGTGGACACCATACCATGTAATAATTAAGGAATGTATGCATAATGCAAATGCGGTATACTAATGTCCACACAGGAATCCTCCCATAACCGCCTCTGTGGGCATCAAGTTATATCGCCACACAAGGGCATCACATCATCACATCATATTGGCCTCTCCGGGCTCTTTCGTGATAGTCTGTACCAGCTGCAGGTGGTGTGCGTATATAATGTCTTTCCTTTTTTCCATTCCCCGTACATACATACATATATATATATATATACATATATATATATATATATGTATATATATATATGTGTGTGTGTGTGTGTGTGTGTAATATTTATCATATAGTAGTGTTCATAGCACAAGTGGTCAAAGATAATATATGAATGCAATGCAAATAAAAATGCATGAATGATAACACAATATTCCAATCTCAACGGATGACATAATACCTTTATACCTTCGGTTAACATTCAAAAATCAACATTTTTTCCGTATGCCTCAGTAAGGACTTAGAAACATATTTAGACATGTTTTAGCATAAGAATAAATAATACGAATATTCTTAACTACTAGGAGTAGAATAAATTATGGAGCAATATCACATTTATATTTCGTTGCATAGAACATGCCAAAAAAAAGAAATAATTTGCCTTAACATACCTCGATTAATAACGGAACCAGTCCCTCTTGCAATGATATCTTTCCGTACACCATATTTGAAATACCAAATGAAATCACAAAATTACTCGCTGACGACCAAGCCAATGAAATGCTCCAAGTACAGACATCAAAAATTCCATATTAGACAACACATGGTAAATTCCAGTGGATGCTAAGATGCTATTGAAAAGGGGAAAAAAGAGTTGGTCCTCTCCTCTAATCTCAATTCTCCAAAGCCATTGCCTCACGAATTGCTCCCCAATATACACTAACCAAAATGAACTATTAACTAAATGGAATTGGAATTTGAAATGCTGAACAATTTACTCTCCCCTAATCGTGCAAACCCATTTATTCCATATCATTATGCTCCTCACCAATTTAGTTTTAGCGGTGGGGTAGCTTAAGTGTCGACACATGCACAATACATGCACCCTACTTCATTTAATCAAGTGACTTGCTTTCATGTAATATATCACTCACACATAATTAATTTCGTGATTTTAATTCACTTAAATATTAATGATTTATAAAGCCTTCATATACTCAATGCCATAATTTCCTAATATGCCACTAGTCCATACCACTCTTTGTGTACGTACCAAACTTATTCCCGATCCTCGTCGTCACACTTGTTGTGTCCAAAATTATTTCGGGGTCTAATTCTTTTATATTCTAGTCTCTTTGTTAGCATACGTAAATGTAACATAAATTTCTCCAACGCTCGGATTTATTTACACACGGTTAGCGATTCTACATACCCCTAGCGCTTTAAATCGTGACCCAAAAGTACGGGTTGCTACAGAAGCTCAAGTAGAAGGTTACAGATACAATAAGACTCAGAGACGACGTTAGCGACACCTCTGTACACTGCTTCGGCACTGGATCAGGATAATGTAGGTTTCCTTTTGGAAGACCAAGACAATACGTTATCTTAGAGGAAAATGCAGTAACCAGACGTAAAGCGTCGGGTGTCAGGACATCCACCGGGATAAACGTTTCATCACAGTCTACTCCCATCTGTTGAGATCTGCCATCACATACAAGACGAGCATTGTACCTCTCAAAAGAACATCAGATTATGTCTAAATATACACATAGAATGAATAATGTTAGTATCAGGCGGATGGGGTACTAGGTCCCACGTCTTATTATCAATAAGAGCATTATATTCATCAATCATTGCGGCTTTCCAATTTGGGTCGAACAAAACATTCTTTGGATTTCGAGGGACAGGGGAAGGGAGAATTGAAACGCATAGGTTAAGCAACCGTTTAGGTTTAGTAATTCTGTGCATGGCACGAGTTTCCATTATTCGAGAGCGTGTCTTAAGACGTGGAATGGGAGGAGGGTGGGGTACCGCGAGACTGTCGGGAAGAGGACAAAGGGCAGAGGTGGCAGGATTAGCTGGCTGAGGCTCTGTTTGTCGAGAGGTGGCTGCGAAATTACCCTGAGATAGGTTATTTCGGGCCACCGTCGGTGGAACCGGGTGGGCAGCGTGTCCCAGACTGACCGCGGTGGATTTGGGTGCCAGGGTCTGAGATGGCGGATAATGTAAACGATGAATTAGAAGGGGGGTTAAGGCCATCATCTTGGAAGTCGTAAGAATGCCGAAGTGGTGAGTTTAGGGAGGCAAAGGGGAATTGAGACTAATCAAATAGGACATGACGTGAAATAATAATTTTATGGCTTGACAAGTCATAACATGAGTAACCACGATGATTGGCGGGTTAACCCAGAAACACACACGGGGAAGACCGAGGTTGGAGTTTGTGAATGGTCGGATAGAGAGGATAATAGAGACATCCAAAAATACGCAAGTGTTAGTACGAGGGGTTCCTATGAAACAGAACTTGAGTAGGCGACCGTTGGGCTAGAGACTTGTTTGGGATTATGTTTAGGATATAAGTGGTTATGGAGAGTGCGTAATGCCAGGATTGAGGGGGAATTGAGGCGTGAACAAGGAGGGCGCGAGTTAGGTTGTTTATGGTTCAGATTTTCCGTCCGGTTTTACCATTTTGGGAGGAGGTGTGAGGGCATGAAAAATGAAAGGTAAGACCATTTTTGGAGCTAAACTGTTAGAATTTGTTATTATCGATTCTATGTCATTGTCACATTGAAAACATTTAATGCTCTTTTCAAATTGTGTTTTACAAAAGCAATAAATGAGGAAAAAATGGGGTAGACCTGAGATTTATTGCCAATTGAAAAGTCCATAGAAAGTTGGAATAATCGTCAAATAACAACACATAATATCGATGTTCAGCCGCACTTAAAATAGGGGAAATCCGCAAATCATCATGTATGATATCGAAAGACATTAAAGTACAATTTGTGGATGCATAAAATGACAATTTAACATGTTTCCCAAAAATACAGGATTCACATATAGGTAGGGATGGCAACGGACCGGATCCTACTAGATCCAGATCCAGATCCATCGGGTCCATAAAATCAGATCCAAATCCGGATCCATCGGATCCACGGATCGGATCTGGATCCACATGTAAAAAAAATTGCCTTGCTAAGAATGTAACCTTGCTAAGAATTTTTTTTTGAAATGACAAACGATTTTTACTTAGCTAACAGTTTATTGTGTTTCAATTTTGAAATGTTCATATGAGATATTTTATTTGTTGTCTCGTTTTGATTGTGAGCTATTAATTAAAAATGTTGGACAATGACAATAGTTGTGTAAAATGCTAATTAGTAATTCCACAATGCAAAACTTGCATGTGCTTGGAATCTTCACAAATGAAGTGAATATAATTTTAACTACTTGTCTATGGAGATGTTAGTCATTCACTAATATAACATTGATTTTATTATCGAAGTTACCTCTTTATTTTCTAGTTTTTGAGTTAATACGGGGATAAAATAAACTTGTTTTGAGAATTAAACTTGCAAGGATGTGCTTAGCAATTTTAAGAATATGGTCGGATCTGGACCAGATACGGATCTCAAATACAAGATCCATATTCGGATCCGATCCGTCAGAAATGGATCCGGGTCCGATCCGGATCCTTCGGGTCCAAATTTTGAAGATCCATATCCTATAAAACGGATCTGGATCCATCAGATTCGGATCGGGTCCAGGATCCACTGCCATCTCTACATATAGGAGCCTTAGAAATACAGTTGCAATTGATAACATTATTATTCCTAAGGGAGCATAAAACATAATCTCTCAGATGTCCTAATATAGAATGCCATAAGAAAGACGAAAGAGCAGCAAAGGTTGATGGAATTGAGGCTGGATTCTTGACAGTGTTTGAAATAGGGTAGAGATCTCTGGTGCTGTCACAACTCATTATTCGTCTCCCTGTCGTAAAATCATTCACAAAAAACCAAAAGGATCAAAGTCAAGGAAAATATTATTATCAGTTGTGAAACATCACACATAGATTAGATTCTTAATGAGTTTAGGGGTATGAAGGACATTTTTTAAGATTAGTGGTGGATGTGGTGGGGATAAGGATGAATGACCAAAGCCGCGAATAGGAATGTCTTGTCCACTACCAACAATAATATTTCGATTTAAATTATACAAATTGGAATAAGATGAGAGAGTACCTTGTGATGCCGTCATGTGTGATGTAGCGCTTGTGTCCATATACCAATTTTCGTCTGGAGCGTTGAGCGACATTGTGTTCATAACTTCTTCAATGTCAGTCGGTGCATAAGTTGAGGGCGGGGGTCTGTGCTGTGTAAACCTATTATGGATGTGCACCGAGTATGCCAGGTTAGGCCTGTCGGGTCGGATGTGGAGTTCATGAGGATGTCGGATACGGACAAGGAGGAGAGACTCATGACGGTGGGCCCCACATGGCCATGGCGGGTAGACAACCAACAATGGAGGTTGTTGCCACTGTCGCGGTCATTGCTGACTGTTTCCTGCCGGCGGGGACTGCCCTTTCCCGCCGCCGTTGTTGCCAGAATTTAGTCTGTCGTGGCCCTTGTCGGACTGCTGCCCTCGACAGTTGTTGCGGGTCGATCCGGATTGTTGTGGGTTCTCGGGTCGACGGTGCTGGCTGCCGAAGTTAGAGGCCTGACCATCGGCAGAGGGCCCGACGATCGTGGTAAGGGCGGTGTCTGCAATGCTGGCCTGAGTGGTGTGCGCTTGATTTTTCGGGTTTTCTCAAGAATTAGCTTCGAACGGGCCTCATAAAACGGTGGTAATGGCGTGCATTGCTAAAGGACGGTGGCAACACCATCACAAGATTCGTTTAGGCCTGCAATAAGTTGCATAACCAGTCGTTGATTAGTGACGGGTACGCCAACGTTGGAGAGTTGGTCAACAAGTATCTTGAGTTCCTGACAATATGCAGACACGTTTGAGAAATCATCGTGATGAACGTCCTTGAACTGATTTTGAAAGTATAACACTCGTTGAGTTTTGTTGTCGTGGAATATACTTTCCAAGCGTTCCCACATTTGGCGGGCAGTGGCATCGGTCTCAATGATGGTATGCAACAGATCAGTAGAGATCGTGTCGTATATCCACTGGAGGACGGCTGTGTCCAAACGAGACCAGAGTGCATCATCAGAAGTCGAAGCCGATGGGAGGTCTGTGGACTTCGGTGTAGGAGGGATGATGTGGTCGATAACTTCGTCACACGACAATGGATCTTAAAAAGCTCCGCCCACGAGGAGTATTGACCCTTTTCCATCTCAAGGGGTGACATGGATGAAGTTTTTGATATTATTGACAGGAAGTGCATGATGGAATTTGGTTTTGTCAGCCATGGAAGATAAAATTTAGGAGGAAGAGGGAGGGAGAATGGTCGGAAAAACTAGAGTTTCGTCGTGGGGAAAGGGGCGACTGAGAGAAGAAGTCGGCGACTACGGTAGGAGATTTAGGGTTATTCTACTGATACCATAAAGAAATATGTTCCTTGATTTTATTGATGAATGATTTACAATATATATAGTATTACAAAAGTATTTACCTTGCTATAACTAGGTAACTAATCAACCTAATTACAAAAGGATTATAATTCTACCTAAAATAGGAGATATACAATTAATATAATTAATGAAAGAATATTCTATTATATACTTTAATCTATAATTTTGTTGAACGCCTTTTTTTAAAAAAGAAATTCAGATAAAACAATTTTGAAAAAATAAAAATAAAATTAAGACCTGCCGGCCTACGAAAACAACGATATTTTTTTTGAAGTTAAGTGAAATATTTCGTAATTCTTCGAGAGGAAGGAAATACATATTCGTAGCTTAGGTAGGTGATATTAATTACACAAAACAACAAAAGTGGTGATAAAATAAAATTTTTTTTGATTTTTTTTGTTTTATCCTATTTTTCTTTTCCCTTTGTTCCCGTCATTATATTCCTGCAAGTGATGCAATAGCGTCAAGGAAAGTGCTCTGCCTTGTCTTTTCTATTAATTTTAATTAATATTTTCTTGGTACATAATTTTAATTAATATTGAGGTCCACAAAGATAGTAGTGACTAGTAAATACAAAGCATCTAAAATTTAGGTGGGGTATATTGTCATTATGTGCAATATCTTGTTACTTATTTTGCAAGAGCTTATTTATAGTTTTTTTTTTTTGACAAAACAAAAGTATGGCAAGGGACATCCATCTTCAAATACTTACGTTTATAATTAGTATGTCTACATGATTTTAAAAATTGAATTTGTTTTAAAGTACTTGTCATTTTGATTATTTGAATTTCTTACATTTGATATAATTGTATTCCCGTTCTAGAAACATCTCAGAACTCAAATATCAAATATCAAATTCAATAAATGACATACTAGTAGTATTTTAGAAGTACCAGGTTGATTTTTACTAATTTACATTCCCTACTAAATAATGTTGTTTTGATAAATTGAATTTGTTCAAATATTTTTAGAAAAATTACATGTCATTTATTATTACTTTTTTTCTTTCAAATCCACCTCGACTGTTTCGTAGAATGTTAATTAAGTTAAATATTTAAAGAGAGATAAATGGTAATTTAGACCAATACTACTAAGGCTATAAAAAACTCTTCTTAAAGGGTATAAAAGATATGAAAGAATAGATAATATGGATTGAAATTTGAAAGTAGTTCTTTTTCTGTTCCTCCTAGAATTTCGTTTGTTCCCCTTACCCGGATATAAAAAAGTTATTAAAGGGGTGATCATTTCATTTAAAAATTTAATTGTTTACAGAAAGCCACATAAGGGCATCATTCATTTAATACATTTGCCAAGTCCTTGAAAATTTATTTTTATAATGAATGATGGAGATTCGAACTCAAAATCTTTATTTTCTTTGGTACCATATTAAAGTATGTGACATCTTATCAAAATACTTAAAACTTTTTTCATCAAATATGAGAAATAAATACAACTGAGAAAATGCAAAAACTTATAATCGACCAAAAGATTGATCAACTACCACAACTTGAATTAATCATTTCCGAAACAAGAAAAGAGAGGGAAAACTTGATGACGGAAGTGCAGCTAGGAAAGGAGTCCGACTTCTAAATGCCATATTTTTTAAGTTAAAATTCCAAAAGGGTTGTAAACTATATGATAAACCAAAAGGGGTTTATCGTGTAGCCCTCCACGAATTGTAAATAATTTTAACGGACCTTTTACCGTCTGTCTATTGCATCTCCAATTTTTTTTAAAAATATTTTACTTGCAAATTGTGGAACCCTACGCAATTTGCAACATTCTCTTTTAAGAACTAATATGAAAGTTATGGATAAAGGGATGTTAGCTGGGAGGAAGAAAGTGATGAGAGCTCAAACTGAGAGGGAAATTTTGGGTTTGTTGGACCATCCATTTCTCCCGACTATTCACATTTTGAAACGGAGAAATTTTCGTGCCTGCTGATGGAGTTTTGTAGCGGCGGAGATCTTCATTTGCTCCGGCAGCGCCAGCCTGGCAAGCATTTTACAGAACAAGCAGCACGGTTTGTTTTCTATACTATGTTCTGCTTTTTAACTGTGTCGTTGGCAATTTGACTGCATATGTACCAAAGTTTTCAGGTTTGATATGTTTCACTAGTTAAGAGAAATGGTGATGAATACTCTATTCCATCTCTAACTCATTGGCTATCAAAAGAAAAAAATTGTTTCTTCGTTTGTCGTAATAACATTGGTGTCTTGATTAAGTGTATTATGTTGCTTAAAAAAGATATTTGAGTTGGCAAATTGTGTAGGGGTACACGATTTGCAAAAGAAAAAATCTCCTTTTGCAAATCATATAGCCCTACACAATTTGCTATTAGTTCTTTTAAAAAAGCTTTGCAAATCGTGCAGGGCTTCACGATTTGCAAGCAAAATATTTTTAAAAAAAATTAAAGACGCAACAGACAGACGATAAGAAATTTGTTAAAATTATCTGCAGCTCATAGAAAGCTACACGATAAATCCCTTTTGGTTTATCGTGTAACTTATAATTCCTTTTGAAATTTTGACTTAAAAAATATGCCCTTTAGGTGCCAGACTCTTGGGAAGGAGACAAAGGAGGAGTCTAGTTGTGAAATTTGTTTTACAGTTGGGAGGCACCAATATTAATTGTGACTTTTACGTGTTAATGGATAATGAAAAAGATCGGAAATAGTTGTTGCACATCAAGTCCCAACAAACATAACGACTACCTCCTTTTGGATTTTGTCCATTTGTCACTGTTCCCACTTAATTCCTAGATACTATTTCCTAGTACTATCTCAGAAACTAATCCATTAACTTCAGTGATCTCCAGCTACCTATTAATTAATTGAAATGAGCCTATTCACGCCTGATTCAATGGGATTTCAGTAAATATTTGTATTTCTATGTAGTATATAGGCCCTATTGGAGAATTGCTGACTCGTTGCTTAAGGATTTCCGACAGAAAAACTATCGGAAGAAATTACCGAATTTTTTTGTCAGATATTAGCAATTTTCTGATAGTGTAAAGTTTTTGTGATTAACTAGACTAGGTTTATCAAGAAAATTTTTGTTTCCCGAGTGATTAATATCTTCATTATGAGTTCGAGTATTTGAGATTAACTAGGTCTATACGCAATTTATTTGATTTACTAAGTTCTAATTCTTTTCTTATTTATTTAGTTGATCTTTTAGCACATATACAATGTTTGAAGCCAAGATTATTGGCTTCGATCAGATGAACCCGTTAATCCTTAACTTCATCCGCGCTTGTTCCTATTCCATGCTAAAAGAAGAACCATCATAAATGATAAGAATACTATGCAAGTACACTAAAGCTACTCTCCAAGCGTGACTATTTATTTTCATGCCATAAAATTCCTAAAACTTGTTGGAATTCTATGGTACTTTATAGAGCAGTACGGGAAGTAATAACTATTACAAATGTTCGAAAGGATAAATAAATGATCAATCTTCAAAACTGCCGCATGTGTGTTGTGTCTCGAATCTTGATCACCTTGCAAAGCCAATGTTGAGAACTGCCGCAAGTTTGTTGTGTCTTGAATGTTGATATCCTGAAATCAAGAAACAACTAAATCTGGATGGTTATAACGTTGTGTGTTGAGTCGAGGATAGCCCTCTATCCTTAAGACAAGATTGCCCCGTATATATGCTTTTACGTTAGCGGGCAATAGTCTCCCAAGATAAAACAACACTTTAATCTCAACGCTACAAAGCCAATAGGTTGAGCCTGGCGAAGAAAACAAATATGACTTGACTTGCTGAAGATATGGAATAGGAAGGAAGAGTTTATGTCTACTCTTCTCTTTTGTCTCTGTGTATATATTGTGTCTCTGTAGTGTATATCTTGTGTATACGTGAGGGTTTGGTCACTGTTTTTCAGCCACTGTTTTGCTGAATTTCAGCCACTATTTTGCTGAATTTTCAGCCACTGTTTTGCTGAATTTTCAGCCACTGTTTTGTGCTGAAAATGCTATTTTTCTAGCTGTTTTCTGCCTGTTTTTCTGGCTGTTTTCGTTTATATTTCTGCCTGTTTTCAGCGTTTTTGTGCAGTCCAAAATTGAGCCAACAACTGCTCAATATATAACATGCAAGAAGGGATGTCCAACTGCCAAAACAAGGCCGTAATGGCCATTAAGGGAGGCCATTAAAACAGCCAAGTAATGGCTATTAAGGCCATTGAAAGAGGCTGCCCAAATGCCCAAGTAATGGGTTGTTAATGGAGAGTTAATCAGCCAAGTAATGGCTGGTTAATGCTTCAAAACGCAGTCCAATGGTAGGCAGAAAAAGTCTCCAGAAACTCTGGGGACCAAACCGTAAACATTGAAACTTGAGGGACCAAACCGTACATATGAAAGAATTCTGGTCCAAACTGTATATATGAAACTTCAGGGATCAAACTGTACATCTGGCAGAGTTCTCTGGTCCAAAAAGATAATATTAGACAGCCCCACGACCCGTGGACCCGGAACCGGACGGGATGGGCGGGCGGCGGCGGCGCGCGTGGGCTTAGCCTTGAACCCAAACACATCTAGGTCTTCCCTCCTTTAAACACATGGGATACCCATTGGGGTCCCAAATCCTTTACCAATTAGAGACTTATATAGAGAGCAATTCTTCCTATTCCCACCGATGTGGTAGATTTGTCCCACACCACATTTCCATGTCTCAAACACGTTACTTCGTGGACCAATATCTCTTTCATTTCTCAACGAAATTAGACGATTCTTGGCCCTACGATCATCTACTCACTTCGTAGATCTTGCATGTGAGAAGAGACAAGGTCTCCAACATGCGGAACACTAGTGTTTAATTCATCAAAGATGGGTGGACGCATCTCCCCACCAAATGCTAATTTCCAACAAAACTTATCTCTAAACTGTAGACTGAGCTGATGGAACTCTAGTGCCGTGATTTATGCCTTACTAATTACACACTAATCTGTGCCATAGCATATAGGTATACTCTATAAGAATAAAAGGGAAAAAGAACCTCCCACTTGGACTTGATCGATTGTGACCGTACAAAAACCAAAATCCTGCTAGGTGGAGTACTGAAATATCCATTTTAAGCAAAATCATAAGAGTACAACGTATTATTGCAAAGAATTTATAAAATATCAAATGTCATATATGAGTAATAAATACAAAATCACCCATACTGATCAATCTGTTAATGTTAAGAGAATCGAAGTTATTGAAGTTACAGTCGAATGACTACACATTATGTATCGTTTCGATTAAATATTTGAATCACACTAAATATCCTCTCCTACCTTTCTTTTCAATTCCCACTAATCAAGGGTAAATCCCCATCATAGAAATTCTAAAGATAAAAAATTCATAACCATAGTTTTAGTTTTTTTTTCCCATTGTTGCTTGGACTTGTGGGTATGTGTATCTAAATCAACTGTCATTTCCTTTTATCAAGTAGTAAGTGCTCATAAAAGGGGGGGGGGGGGGGAGGTGATTACTTAGCTTCGTACTCTAATGTTGGTACTTCGTTATGAAGCATACATGAATAGAACCCTGGTTAATTTGTTGAACTATTATTTGTGTCACCGTTTAATCATTTTATTAAGATATTAAGTAAAGGATTTTGATGATCTTATAAGTAAAGATTTATATACTATTCTCTCGAGCAATTTTTCAACAGTTGCGAGCTAGATCTCTTGAATTTAGAGTAATTAAGAATAAGTATTTGGCTTGACTGACCGTTAGAGAGTTGTTTAAAAGGTGACACATGCTTATTTATTTACTTAACTAAAGATAACTTAAGGAAGCTATACACGCACAAGTGCTTTTGTTTCTTTTTTGACTTTTCTGAAATAAAAAAATTAATAGTACAGGGTCAGATGTTACTTATTAGCTAAGTAAGTTGTAATTGGCACTTCACCAGTAGTCAGAGCTTAACTTAATTATTATCCTACATTTGACCCCATATGTAGGAAGCTAAATTAAATTGAGCCCAACAAATCCATAACATGATTTTGACTTTGAAGATAAGCTATATTGATCATGTTTGAATCTCTTATATTCTTATTTTTATTACGAGGTTGTATATAGCAGTATTAAGACAAGAAGTCAAGAACCCAGTTAACCGGTATACATTAACTGTGTAAATATTTTTAATACACTACCAGTGAGCTGTCTTAACTTGTGATAACATAATAATTACCAGTTTAATGAATGTTATTAATTAATTCTTACCACAAAAAGTTATTTATAATTATCCTGACTTGATTGTGTAAATATTGTTTATACTATACATATGCTTCTACTACGTTACTCAACATGTAAAAACTTTATCTCGCAAGATCTCTCGACGTATATAGTGAACGACAAATCCTAGCTAGCTATAATTAAATCCTTTTTATGAACCAATTTCTTGTGCTTCCAATTTGAAATAATATGCCATGCGGTATTAGAAACAATTCCCCCTTCGACCAACCAAACAAATGGATTCAATTTAAATTAATATGCGTAAACGATTCCAAACTACCAGTGTTCACTGCCCATTCTCCTCAACTTGCATTTTTTTTCTCAACTTGAATTATTTCTATAATTTAATTCACTCTTTATTATGCATTTAAATCTTTTTTATTTCCAGTACTCCTCAGATTGTGGACGGTGGAGTGAACCAAAAATGTCAACACACATTTATTGTGAGTTTGACGCTATTAGATCTTTTCCGTTACAGTCAATATATAGTCCACATATATAGTGACATAATATATACTAGTAGAGAACGTAGCTAAAAAAAACTAAAGAACTAAAATAATGCCATCATATATGGAGAGGCTAGAGATTCGGAGTATATATCGAAGCTAAGTGGTGCAAGTGGATAGCCCATATCTCATATGTTGTTTCAATATGAGGTTACTTAGCAGTTGGTGTTTAACACCGCCCCATTGCCACTGTTACCTACTATTCATTTTCACTTTGACAATGTCAATTAAACTTCTAACTTATAAGTCTAACAGTGGAAGCAGTTATTGATTTTTTCTTATAAAGTCACAAATATTTACGATAGGATATGTTGAATATATTATATCCTATCCAAATGCAGCCCTTTCTTGAACCTTATATAAATGCAAGATATTTCGTGCACACACTATATATATCTATTGATAATAGTTGTTTGAACCATAATTTTCATTAAAAATATTATAACTATTAACTAAAAGATATTTTGTAGTATTTGTAGCATATTTTCCAGAAATTATACTTATGATTTTACTTCAAATATTTTGAATAAATTATCCTGATAAAGAATATATAAATTAATGGGAGGATGACGATGGAAATGGAGAAGGAGATAAAGGAGGAGTCTAGAAAGAGTTTAGATTTGTGGACTTTATTTGTTTGAAGATAATGAAAAAAATGACGAAAACAAGGGGAAGATAACGATATAATGGAAAATATGTACAGGACAGTTAGATATACTACCAACTAACATAACGACCACCGCCTTACGGTGCCCATTTCTCCCTGTTCCCACTTCAATTCCACACACACAAAAAAAACACTCATTTAATACAATATCTCCAGGTGTTTAAGTTTTATGGAATAGTCAATATATAGTCCATATTGAGAATTAATAAGTTCCCAAAAATATCACTTTCTTTTTCCTGTAACGTACATTCAAATTCAAAGCCCATCAGTTTCACATTAATTGCTGAGAATAACAATACAGTCCAGCTACCTCAAAATTTAGGCTGATTTTCTGGGTTTTGAAGAACTTTCATGCACTTACGTGAAAGCTTCTAGCTCTCTCCAGGTGTGAATATTAACTCACTTTGTTCATGTCATTAAATTGCAAAACATTATGTTCAAACTATAGACTAAGCTGATGGACGGTGTTGAAATCCTCGTACATAATGAAATTAACCACCTTCATATATATTGTAAGAGAAATTTTTGGGAGTTGACGTCCTTCTATATATATGACTTGATTAATTATTAGTAGTATCATATCATTTTCTCTACTAGGTGAAGTAATTAAATGATTTTCTTTTTTCATTCATCCCTTTACCCTTTGAAGTATAATTTTTCTTTTGTAATGACTATAATAGTGCTAGTTATTACTGTTGCGGGGGAGAAAATGATCTCCGGACTAATAACGTACAATTCGAATAGAAGAAAATTACTCCACAAAAATCATGTATATATGTATAATATTAACGCGATCTCCTATGACTAGCTAATTACACATTTGAATAGAATAAAATAATTTTAAAGTGATTATGACCAGCTAATTACAAATTTAAAGCAAGTTTATTTTTTTAACCTGCAAAGTGATTATGATAATGATTAGAAAACTGATTGAAGAGAGTTCCGAAGGCTTCAAGAGCAAGGTATATTGGTGCCCACTGCCTATTCTCCCCCAACACTTGCGAGTTTCTTTGTATTTAATAAATAACTTTCTTTTTTTAAATACTAAATTTATGTTTTCTTATTTTTTTTTGTTAGAAATGATCCAAAAAAAATGTCAACACAGGTATTGTACGTAGATTTGACGCTTTGAGATCTTTTCTGTTATATTCAATTTCCCTAGTATGCTTAACATAGTAATGACATTGTGAGTAGCTAAAACGAGAACACAAAGGCACAAAAATAATCTATGTAAAGAAGGGATTTAAGTAATTTATTGAAGTGTAAAATTGTTTACATAATTAATATATTTAAACCATTAATAAAGCGATAGAGAGAAAATAATTGCACACGGCCCCATTCGCCCTTTACTAATACTATAATTAATATATAATAGTCTGTGGTTAACACTGTCCAATTGCATTACAACCTCTTATTCGGTTATAAAACGCCATGTATTTCTTTTATAATCAAATATGTGAAGCATATTATAAAAACTCAAACTATTGAAGTAGAGACCGTTTTATTTACTTATGAAAGGTCTAAAATAGCTCCTCAATAATTGATAGTGGAAAATCAGCATTCCCAAAAGAAAAGGTACATGACAATTTTTCTTTATACAACATATGTTAGATAGTCGATAATTTAAAGAAAAACAAAGAGAGAGAAAGAGAAACGTAAAATAAAGTTAGCTAGAATAGTGAACTTTTCAGTAGAAAATATGCTTAATTATCTTATGTATTATTCGATGCGAATTCGAATAAATAGATTAGTGTATTCCGGATATTGAATAATAGTGCATCAATGGAATGATGAAGCGTGTATTTTAGTTAACATTCTTGTGATTATTTTGGAATCAAACGTACCCAACAAGGACTAAGACATACCAACGGCCACGTGCATGGAAAATAACAGACAAAAATACTTGAAATTTTTTAATTCTCTCGCCGTTTCAATTTATGATGTAGTTTGATTGTATACGAAGTTTAAGAAATAAAGAAAGATTTTGAATTTTGTGGCTAAAACAATTTAAAGATATTTGTGTGGTTATAAATCATCTCGTGTAAAAAGTAAAATTTAACGTTAAATTATTATCAAATAAGGAGATGTATCCTTCTTGTTGGGACAAAGAGAGTATTAGTTACAATTAGAAGTGTAAACATTTAGATCAACGTCAAAGTAGCTGCATAATTATATTATTCCCGGAATACTTTACTCTTTAATTATTTTAAGATACTCTCTCTTCAATTAGGTAGGAAATATCCCTCTTTTGTATTGTAGCATCATCCAATTAACGGGAGATCTTTTATGTATTAGGTTCGTATAACTTTTCCATCCTTAATTTACGTTCTAATTCGAGAAGTAGAAAATAAGCATCTTTAAAAAATTACTCATACTAATTAAAAAGGATAAAAAGAGTTTAAGTTCTATGCACTCACGTCTAACTTTAATTTTTTTACTATGTAATTTATTTGAAGTTATGAGTATTTTTTTAAGTGAAGTACTCAAAAGCTTTTTCTTTTTTTATTTTATGAAATTGCCTCAAGATAAATATGAACCAAACAAGTTTATGAAAATTTCACAAAAGAAAACTTCTAAAATTTTAACCAAGTAATTTTTTGAAAAAGTACGCAGAATTTTACAGAAGGTGAAAACCAAGAGGGGAGGGGAGGCGAGTTAAAATTTTCTTGTGTTAGTTAGCTAGTCTACTGTATTGAATGACTAGTCGACTTCCCTGCAAGTCTTAAGAGCAAGATTAGTAAACTATTTAAGCAGATAAAGTAAAGCAGTAATGAAGTGACACGGAAAAATTTATATTGGTTCGGATCACCGATGTGGTGCCTAATCCAGTCCCCTTGGATCTCTTTGAATGATTGGTATACAAATATTTTTCAGATTAAATCAATAACTTCTTATGGTACTTGTGATTGACAACCTCTACCCGTATAGCTAGCTACCTATTTTTTTTTTCTTACACTAGTAAACTAAAAGTATATAGTGTTTTTACAAGATTCAGAGTGAATAAGAATTTTGCTCAAGTGAAGATGTTTATCTTTCTTTTGCGTAGAGTCTGCTTCTTATAGTTGGTTGCTTCAGGTCTTGAGGAAAGGCAAAGAATCAATCTTTCTATTCGATTGATTTTGATTGGCTCGCTCTAATGTAACCCAAGAAAATTTTCAATCAATCAGGGATTTTAATGTGATTCGTTGATCGGTCTTGTATCTTTCTTCATGCTCTTTTTTCTTTGATAGATTATCCGGTCAATCTTCAAGGTGTCTTGTGTATTCAGATCGACGACTTCTTATTTTTCTTCCTTGATCGTTGGTACTGTGTAGAATCCTTCTAGGTGTTTTATTTCCTTCCGTGTCTTGAGCTTTCCTTAGTTGACGGTACTATATGAAATTTTTCTTGGGGTCTTATTTCCTTCTGTATCTTGAACTTGTTGACGCCTTAATTGACTTGTGGACTTGGAGAGTTGATTTCTAGATTTTTCATTTCTGACTTGGTGAATGAGGATTCAATTAAAGAGAATCTTCCTACAACGTCAATACTAAATTGATGATCTTCTTTTCTTTTATGGTACCTACACAAGTAGCCGTCATTGTCAAAATTCATAGAAACAAATCAGGGCTAACAGAAGGGAGATAGTTATTTTCAAAAATTTGGTCTCAATGTGTCACAAAAAGATGGTGACATTTGGGTGTTCAGGTGGAGCCAACATAATAGATTGGTTGTTAGTACTTTCCAACGATATTAACTACCCTTCAACCGCCTACTCCTCTATTTATCTTTTAAAATTTCATCCCTATGATTATTTGGAAGTAGTAAACTAATTTTGATTTCTCAAGTACTTTAGTTATGATTAGGAACGAAGACAATTAGAGCATCTTGGAGCTAGCACGAAGTCATTGTTTTCTTTTCTTTTCATCCGTTCTTAGTAATTTTATGATTTTTAATAATCCTATGATTGTCGCCATGACTATGCATGACTAGTTTTCTTAGGATTATGGTGCTACATGAATGTTAATATTTGAAGCTTAAATAATGTTCATTTAATTATCGTATTGATTTATTTATTAAATTATGCATTTAGTTATTTGATTGCTTGATCACCAATTGAATACTATCTACTGTCTCAAATTGAACACAGAAGTCAGAACTCTTGATTGCAATAGAATTAAATAAGGTAAGTTCTTTGAACGTAGGGATTGGAGAACATATTCACGGTTAGAATAGAAATATACTTAATAGCATTACTTAGTCACCTTTACACGAACTATTAATGCGTCCTTATTAATTCTAACTCCATAGAAATACAGGAGTTAGATTATCCTAAATAGACGAGTAAGAATTCCGAAGATTCCCTCAGTCGAGTAAAATTAACTTTGTCCGGATTGTTTAGTTGAC
This sequence comes from Anisodus acutangulus, assembly GCA_029783415.1. NCBI lineage: Eukaryota > Viridiplantae > Streptophyta > Magnoliopsida > Solanales > Solanaceae > Anisodus > Anisodus acutangulus. The sequence goes on along the minus strand of CM056501.1, from coordinate 37,448,552 downwards.
CCATAGCCCTGAATTTTTTTTATCTCATTGATTTTTCAACCTAAGTTGGCCTACTTATGTTCATTCGATTATTCAATTTTTAATTGCTTATTTTTACACTTTTGCAGTACGTAGTATAATTAATCATAAACTTTGAGAAAAAAACAATAAATGATTATTATTAATTTAATTTAGATAACAGTTAATAATAAGTTTTTGTTGGACCATACTCAATCTTACTACTCTATTACTCGTCGACACACACCGTATATTGATTAAGGCAAATTCCTTTCTCAGCTAATTGTATTTTGATTATGGGTAACCGTGTACATAGGTCCTCATAACATGTAATTTCTTTGAAAGATAAGCTTGTATTTGTATCTTAGCTAAGGCCACATCCCCTTTTGTACTTCATTTCATAAATACAACGCCACCCAATTTATCTGGGAATTTTGTTAAAATAAAGTCATAAATACAATTTTGGGATGTTTTGCAGATTAAAAAAAAGTTCTTATCATGAACTGGAATAACTTAACGATCATCAATTAGAAAACTCAAACTTGTAAGCTCCAATTAAAAACTGAAAGAAATAATCCCCTTCCTTATTTTCATTAATTGAATAGGTATATATACAAGATACAAAATAGGAGAATCATATTCCTATTCTATTTCTAAAACTTTATTCTACCATAATTCTAATTCTACAATTATGGTAGTGTATATTCCTAATTATGGTAACAAATACATTACAATATACTACACATATATTTTCCAAATATACAATATTCTTGACTACCAAAACAGCCACAAAACCGAGCCCAATAATTGCCATAAATCGTGGCACTTAATATGGCAATATACACTTGTATATTGTGTGTATATTGCCATATTTAACACACCCCCGCAGTCATAGCGGGCGGTCTTCGAACGCTGAGACTGTCCCTAAAATCTTCAAAGAGAACCGCGGGCAGACCCTTTGTAAAGATGTCGGCAATTTGATAACGAGACGGGACATGGCATACGCGAACTTGACCCTTTTCAACCTTTTCACGGACAAAGTGAATGTCCATTTCGATATGCTTGGTGCGTTGGTGTTGAACGGGGTTACCTGAAAGGTAGATGGCACTAATGTTATCGCAATATACCAAGGTTGCCTTCTGAATGGGACAATGAAGCTCCAAAAGTAAATTACGTAGCCAACATGATTCGGAGACCACATTTGCTACCCCTCGATATTCTGCCTCGGCACTTGAGCGTGATAGTGTTGCCTGATGTTTTGCTGACCAGGAAACCAAGTTGTTGCCAAGGAACATACAAGAGCTGGTCGACCAAATGCGGTGTCGGGACAACCACCCCAATCAAGATCCGTGTAGGAAACAAGTGTGGATGTAGATGACGGATACAAGTGCAACCCATAGTCTAGTGTCCCCTGAATATACCGAATGATGCGTTTGATTGCATTCATGTGCTCAACCCTGGGATCATGCATGAATAAACACACCTGCTGAACCGCATATGTAATATCCGGTCTGGTGAAGGTAAGATACTGGAGGGCCCCTACAAGACTGCGATAGCGGGTCGGGTCCTCGTATGGTGCACCTGCTGCGGCACTTAGCTTTGGGTTTGCATCAACTGGTGTGGAAGTGGACTTACAGGATGACATCCCAGCCCTCTCGATGATCTCAGCAGCATACTTCCGTTGAGACAGAAACAACCCACCTGAATGACGTTTGACGACAATCCCCAAAAAATAACTCAAAGGCCCTAAGTCTTTCATAGCAAACTCAGAACTGAGCATGGTCATGATAGACTGGCACAAGGCATCGGAAGAGGCAGTCAAGATGATATCATCTACGTACAACAGGATGTATGCCAAGGATGAACCGCTGCGGTAGATGAACAAGGAATTATCCGACCTGCTGTGAGTGAACCCAATAGTGGAAACAAAGTCAGCAAATCTCGTGTACCAGGCCCTTGGAGACTGCTTAAGCCCATATAAGGACTTCTTCAATAAACATACGTGATGAGGACGGTTTGGATCCCTGAAACCCAACGGCTGATGCATATAGACTGTTTCCTTGAGATCACCGTGTAGGAAAGCATTCTTGACATCCAACTGATGAATTGGCCAAGTCTTTGAAAGAGCCAAGCTAAGCACAGTGCGAATGGTAGCCGGTTTGACCACCGGACTAAACGTCTCACCACAATCTATCCCAACCTGCTGAGTCTTACCATCACCAACAAGTCGCGCCTTGTGTCGAGCAAAGGACCCGTCTGAATTCTCCTTATGAGCAAAAATCCACATAGACCTGATAACATTAATACCATGTGGACGGGGCACCAACTCCCACGTCTTATTATCAATAAGAGCATTATATTCATCAGTCATAGCAATTTTCCAATTAGGGTCATTTAAAGCGGACACAGGATTGCGGGGCAAGGGGGATTTAGAGACATCAGAATGTAAATTAAAATGTTTTTTAGGTGTAAAAATACCCCGCTGACTTCGAGTGACCGGTCTATGACTCGAGGAAGAATTGAGGGAATTTCGGGAATTTTCTGGGCACGGGACGAACTAGCCAAGAGCGGTGGGCTCTGGCCGCCCAAATCGGTAACTCTTTGGACTCGTCAATTTGGACCGGTTCGAGATTGGCTGGATCGCCCATTTTCTGGAACTGTTCGATGGCGAGGAATGGCTGAAGCGGCGATTGTGGGTCCAATGAGCGATGGGCCATTGGAGGATTTAGGGTGCGGGAGAGGTCCGAAAAATTTCGAATAATATACGGGGATATTTGGTCATCCAAAAAATTATACAACTTAGGTTCGTGAGTATGAACTTTCGTAAATGGGAATTGAGTTTCATCAAAAATGACATGGCGATTGATTATGATTTTCTTGGAGGATAAATCAAAACACTTATAACCACGATGATTTGATGGATAACCCAAAAACACACACGGGGTAGACCGAGCCTGAAGTTTGTTAATTGTGGTGGATGGGAATAACGGATAACACAAGCACCCAAAAATCCGAAGATGAGAATAAGAAGGGTTCTTATTATATAGGATTTTGAAGGGGAGAGAATATGTCAGTCCTTTTGAGGGAATTATGTTAAGAAGATCTGTGGCCATTTATAGAGCATGATGCCAAAAATATGGAGGTACGAAGGCATGAATTAAGAGAGTTCGGACAATGTTATTTATGGAATGAATTTTGCGTTCGGCTTTCCCATTTTGCGAAGATGTATGAGGACACGAAAAATGAAAATTTATCCCATTATTAGCACAAAACTCCCGAAACTCCCTATTGTCCTACTCTTTCCCATTATCACATTGAATATTTTTAATTTCTCTTTCGAATTGAGTACGAATGAACGCTCTAAATTTGATGAAGACAGAAAACACTTGTGATTTATTCGCAATTGGAAACGTCCACAAAAATCTAGAATAATCATCTAAAAAGAGAACATAATATCGATGACCCATTGAACTAAGAACAGGAGATGTCCATAAGTCGCTATGAATAATCTCAAATGGCTTTGAAGTATGAGAATTTGAGTCTACAAATGGCGACTAACAATTTTCCCTAACGAACAAGATCGACAAAGTGGAGTACGACTCGTACCCTTACAAGAAATAAAGCTATTTTTATCTAAAACTGATAAAATAGAAGACCCCGGATGACCCAGACGAGCATGCCACATGGAAGGAGAGATGGCTGCAAAGGCTGACGGCAAGGTTTGACTCGATGGACTGAAACCAGGCATGATAGGATACATATCCCCCCTACTATCACACCTCATGAGATGACTCCCCGTCTGGAAATCCTTCATAGAAAAACCAAAAGGATCAAATTCAACGGATACGGAATTGTCAGTAGTGAACTTCCGGACCGACACTAAATTTTTAATCAATTTAGGAGCATGTAAAGTATTTTTCAAGAGAAGGGGTGGATTCGGGGGAGACAACGTTTTCTGACCATAACCCTGAATTGGAATAGAGTTGCCATTACCAACAATTATACCCCGAGGGGTGCTCAAATTGGAATAAGATGAGAGAGTACCTGATTCAGAAGTCATGTGAGTAGTTGCCCCGGTGTCCATGTACCAATTTGGGTCCGGTTGAGTCAACCCCAACGTGTGCATTGCGGCCTCGATATCAGTCTGAGTGGGCCTGCTGCATGATGGGCCTGCGGTGGTCGGGGCCCAAGAACTCCTGTCCGTGCTGCACCTGGGCCGTAGCTGCTGTTGCTACAGTTGTTGGGCCATCGGCGATGGGCCGCGCTTGATCCGGGTATTGGGCCTGGGTCGCTGGCGACCCATCGCCGGAAATTCCTGCATTGTATGGACTGTTGGCCCACGGCCCACTGCCCCAGCCCCACTGCCATGGGCCCCATTGCTGGGCCCAGGGGGGTGGTGGGCCACTGTTCAATGGATGGGACCCACCTCCTGCTTGCTGACCACCGAAATCGCCATTCGAACTACCGTGTTTGCCCCCGCGGTTTTTGTTATTATTCTTTCGATTATTCTTGCCGCCACCATTATTATGATTTTGGCCCGAATTATTAACAAAACCCGAAGGACTAGGAGAGGACGCCACCATGGCGACTTGGCTTGCTCCGGTAGCCGTCTTTTTTGCAAAACCGGCTTCTTCCAACGTAAGCATGGAGCGGGCTTGATAGAAGTCGGGAATGGGGTTGCTTTGGCGAAGGAGAGTTCCAACCCCATTATAGGCCTCCGAAAGACCGGCAACCAACTGTAGAACTAGACGATTGTTTGTTATTGGTGCGCCAACATTACGGAGTTGATCCGCCAACTCCTTTAGTTTCTTGCAATATGCAAAAACGTTTGGAAATTCGTCCATTCGAACGAGAGAGAATTCCTGCTCGAGTGTGACGACACGTGAATGTTGGTTGTCTTGGAATATGTCACGCAATCTATTCCATGCAGCCATAGCCGTGGTATCCGGCTCAATAATCGTCTGTAGAAGGTCCACTGAAATAGTGGCGTATATCCACCGAAGAACGGTAGCATCAAGTGTAATCCATAACTCAGGATCCTCCGCAAGAAGGGGTCGAGCGGGAGGAATGATGTGATGAAGAACTTGATAAGAGATAGCGTGAATTTTAAACAACTCCGCCCACGTCGCATATTTGACGTTTTCCATCTCAAGGACAATAGGGATACTGTTCTTGATATTGGAAACTGTGAGGGCAGGGTGAAAATTGTTCTTAGGCATATTGAAAGAACAAAGAATAAAGGGAAATTTAAGAGAGGTGTTTGTGAGAGGGGAAGACGAATTTTGGAAGAGAAAACCCCTAGGAGGGGGGGGGGTCTCGGCCAAATGGAGGCAAAAGTTTGAGAGAAGAAAACTTTTGTTTAAACCTAGTCTCTTGATACCATGAAAGAAATAATTCCCTTCCTTATTTTCATTAATTGAATAGGTATATATACAAGATACAAAATAGGAGAATCCTATTCCTATTCTATTTCTAAAACCTTATTCTACCATAATTCTAATTCTACAATTATGGTAGTGTATATTCCTAATTATGGTAACAAATACATTACAATATACTACACATATATTTTTCAAATATACAATATTCTTGACTACCAAAACAGCCACAAAACCGAGCCCAATAATTGCCATAAATCGTGGCACTTAATATGGCAATATATACTTGTATATTGTGTGTATATTGCCATATTTAACAAAAACAAAAACAGAAAACATTGTAATAAAATCATCAAGAACCACTCAAAGCCAAAAAAAAGAAAAAAAAAAGAACACAAACATAGGAGATGGCTAGACAATTCTAATTCTAAAAAAAACAAAGAATAAAAATAAAAAACACTGTTATAAAATCAATCAAAGGCCCAAGCGTTCTCTTGACGGATTTGCTCCTCTTCTTCAGGAGTAAAATCATTCTTGATATCAAATTATTTACGTATTTCTTCTGGCGTTTCGGTTTAATCCTATCAGCAACTTCCTGGCATATTACATCCACCAACTCCTTATCATTAAGATCATTAGCTGCTAATAGAAGATGGTATAAAACCGAGTGGCGCACCTTCAAGAAAGTCTTGTCAAAATCATTCAACTGTTCTTTCGAGACGCCTTCCTCCGAATGTTTTGTCCAATATTCGATCACTTTGGTCATTGTTTTGCTATCGACATTAGGAAGGGGGATGGCGTTTGTAACGCAATTGTCTTCAACCATGTTCTTGATGGCTTGTGACCTTACGGCTACGGCCTCGTCGACCTCGAATTCCTCGCCATCGCTAGTTTTAAGGGTTAAGAGCTTTGTTGAAGACATGATGATGAAGGTGAAGAATATTTGAAATAAGGGGTGTTTTGTTTTGTTGAGAGATAGTTTTGAATGATTTCAATGCATGAAGAGGTTGAAGGGAATTTATAGAGCATCAAGTTTTCACTATCCTGGTTGAACTAGGAATTGAAAACGAGAAAAAAAGAAAAAGAACATGGGAAACTCGGTTGAGCAGCTGAAAAATTCGCATAAACCATGTCAGATTAGGATGTGCTTTTTTTGTTTTGGTGATACAATGAAACTTAAGTCATTTTTCATGATAAGACTGCGTACAATAGACCCTTATAGTCTGGCTCTTCCCGGACTCCGCTCATAACATGAGATTAGTGGTGCCTTTTTACAATGAAACTTAAAAGCTAATTTGAAAATTCTAAATAAAACGTATGACTGTATCAGATTAGGAAAAGAAAGTTTTTCCCTTCTTTAGGATTAATTAATGAAAGTTAAAAGGAAAACTCGAGAGCTACTCCTTGTTCCTTTAATCCTCCAACCTCTTTATCTTATACTATGATGAAGTAAAATTGACAAATTACTTATTTATTCATGTTTTAGGATTCAATATCGACATGTAGCTTAAAACATAGATAATAATCAAAATTAGCGAAGAGTAACAAAATACTGTTGACAATTACTGTAATTAGTTATTGATTGAAAAATGAATTAAGCCATAAATACAGTTTTTAGATGTTTTGTGCATAAAAACCAAATAAAAATTTCTTGGAACTTTCTTTTCTTAGTTTCCCACCCGATACCCATATCAGCCCCGACTAATCTTGGAAATCACTTCATTTCACGCCTCCTCTTCAACTTCGTTCATGATCCCAATGAAACAACATACACACACATGTACACACGTAGGTAAAGTAGATAGATGATGATAGACGTGGACTCTAATTCAATTAGGCTATTCAATCCTCCCGCTAAGATGCTCAATTGATTTTATAACTGGAGAGTAAGAAAAGTTTATAAACCTCCAATTGACACAACGTATAAAATTTCTTTATGTAATCACCCTATAATAATAATAATAATAATAATGAATTCACGTTATGCCATAATACTCGATTGCCTCAATATTTTTTACTGATGAATGTGAAGGAAATGGAAGGATTTGGATTTAATTTTGGCTACGTATCCTTTGGATCCTTCGTCCATCGGCCACGAATGAAAGGAAGTTCTTTATGAAAATCTCTTTAATTTGTGAAAAAGTTATAATACTTTTTTTTTTAACATTAACGACATTTATTTATACATAACCCCTAGTTGGGGGACAAAACATTACAACTTTGGCTAGTGTCATCTATGACACTTTGGTTGCCAAGACTTGCTAGAGTAGTATATCTAGAATCCAAAACATACTTAGTAGCTACCATACTTGCATACTTATCGTCTTCTAAGTACTTCATAATAAAACTAGGAGGCATAGTAAAGTTATTTCTAGAGTAGATAGTATTCCTTCTTAATGCTTCCTTTGCTAACAAGTGAGCAGCACCGTTTGCTTCCCGGAAGTTATGTCTGATCTGAACCTTCTGGATCAACCATCTGCAAGAGGAAAGAAGTGTGGTATAAAAAAACTGGTTACTTTGGATTGCTTTGATGGCCTCACTACAATCCATATCGATTTCAAGAGGCTGCAGGTTAAGCTTATAAGTAACATGTAGGCCTTCACGTAAGGCCAGGAGTTCAGCATGCAGAGGGGAGAAAGCAAAGTGTGTTGTCGAGAAGCCAGTGATCCAGTCGCCATGGTGATCTCTTATCAGACCACCCAACCCACTCAAGTCAGAGGCTTGTTTATATGCCCCATCAACATTCATTTTGTAACAATTGGAGGGTGGTTTATGCCAGTGTATATGAATACATTTCCTGTTCGGAGTGATTGAAGCTACTGTACCTATGAGAAGATGATATTCTAGGGTACGACTTAAAACAGTGTTAGAGCAAACATCATTAGAAGTGTTATTAGGATTGTTATTATTTCTATTGATCCATATGTGCCAAATAATAAAAGGAAGAAGATCTATCCAATTAATATTGGCATTAGGGATAGATGGAGAACAATTCCTTAGGTAATCTAATCAATGTTGACATCTAGCTGGGATATTTGTTGTAGTAATGCGAAAGTTATACTACCAAATACTAGCGGTGGTGGGGCATTAATTCAAGGACGAAAATATGAGTAATAGTATCCGCAACAGTATTGCAAATAGGACATTCTTTATTAATGTTGAGACCAATATAGTTAAGGTAGCTACGACAAGGGAGCTTGTTATGATAACACTGCCAAAGAAAGTATTTCATCTTATCTTTAAGTTCCAAATCAATGAAAAATCCCTCTATAGGGTGATCAGTTTGCATAATTGTTGGATATGTAAAACAGTACGGGAAGTAAATAAATATTACAAGTGTTCGAAAGGATAAACAAATAGGCAATTCAGAACTGCCGCAAGCTTGTTGAGTCTTGAATCTTGATAACCTGAAATCAAGAAACACTAAATCTGGATTGTTACAACTTCGGCTGAGTCGAGAGACGACTCTCTGTCTTTAAGACAAGATTGCCCCGTATATATGCTTTTACGTTAACATGCAATAGTCTCCCAAGATAAAACAACAACTAATCAACACTACAAAGAAAATAGGTTGATTCTGACGAAGAAAACAAAACACGAACGACTTGCTGAAGAACGGAAAAGGAAGAAAGAGTTTTCTGTTCACTGTTTGTGCTCACGTTTTGGAGTGACCTGTTTCTCTTCTGTTTTGTCTCTGTGTAGTATATTGTAGTCTCTGCAATTGAGCCAAAAGGCTCCAATATATAGCACAAGGGGAGGGACTCCTCAACTGCCAAGTAATGACAGTTTATGGCCAAGTAATGGTTGTTTATGTCCATTAGTGAGGGAGCTAATCAGCCAAGTAATGACTGATTTAATGTGCAACATAAAGGAGCTGTTCGGGAGGAGTTAAGGTGCAGATTAATGGAGTTTTAACGTAAAATCAACTCCAACGGCAGACAGAAACGTTATGCCTTCCGTCTTTCCCAATTTCAACTTTCCAGAAACTCCAGGGACCAAACTGTAAATATTAAGCAATTTGGGGTCCAAATAGATAATATCAGAAGAAGCTCAAGGCCCAAGGCCCACAACCCGTGACTCGAGCCCGGATCGGACGGGACGGGCGGGCGACAGCGGCGCGCGTGTGGACTTAACCTTGAACCCAAGCACATCTAGGTCCTCCCCCCTTCAAACACATGGGTTACCCCTTGGGGTCCCAAACCCTTAGCCAATTTTGAGACTTATAAAGAGAACAATTCTTCCTTTTCCCACCGATGTGGTAGATTTGTCCCACACCCATTTTCATGCCTCAAACACCTTACTTCGTGGACCAATATCTCTTTCATTTCTCAACGAAATTTGACGATCCTTGGCCCTACGGTCATCTACTCACTTATTAGATTATGCACGTGTGAAGAGACAGAGCCACCAACATACGAAAACCTAGTGTTTAAGTCATTAAATATGGGTGGACGCACCACCCCACCAAAGGCAAATTTCCAACAATCCCCTCTTGAAAGAGATTTTGGCGCACACACAAGGTGCCTACTTTTAGCAATCTTTCAACGAAAGAATATTGCATCAGGAGAGGTAGCTTCTGCTTTGAACCTTCCATAGTTGAATACCACCGGACTTACTTACTGCGCGGTGAACGTGATGTCTTGAACCGTCAGTGTTTAGTGTAAGCCAAGACAATGATACCAACACAATAACTCTCCTTATTCATTTTCTTCTTATTGTTTTGTCCGTTGTGGCCATGGACACACTTGGATTCTTAAGTGCGTTCATTTGGGGTGGTCTGTCCTCACACTTAAATATGTGATCTCCTACAAGGTATCCTGTTATACCCCACTTCACAAGTGTTAGGAATCATTAAAAGTTTCCCCAACCTTAACCTCAACCGTTTGAGGATCGTTAAAGGTTTGGAAGCTTAACATTTACCCACCATGCAGGTAGCACTTTAATGTCTATCGCGGAAACATCTTTGGATTCATGTTTTCTTAAAGAAATCATCATCCGAAGTGCTCTTGCTTCTACCGAAGCGCTCAACTGAACCTTTTGCAACTTAGTTTTCCCATTGAACCAAATTCTTGGGATCTCCAGTCAGTATGGTTGGGTTACACCACAAAGGTTCGTATTGTTTGCGTTTTAAGCTCATTCCCCTAGACAGACAGAACACTTGATCTCCGGGTAGTCCCTTAGTTAAAAGGGTCCGCTATATCCTTTGATTAGTAATCAAGGAAGTGACACCCGTGATGATCAACTGCCATACGGTCTTATGTCTCCGACAGATCCTAACAGATATGTCCAGACGCCATCATCCGTGTCCTTCCTGAAGCCGACCGGCTAACCACAGTGAATAACTGTTGAAGGCACGAGTTTCTCCCAATAAGGGACGTCCTCTAAGGAGTTGTGAAGTTACTCAACTTCTTTCATGCTTTGTATAAAGCGATAAACTCCGATTCCATCATGAATCGGCCGATACAAGTTTGCTTAGAGGATTTTTTAAGACCCACCATACATATTTACTTGTGGCTTTGGTGTTCTTCACATTTGATGTCTAGTTTGCATCACTGTGTTCTCCCAGAACCGCTGGACATCCAGAATACCATAATCTGTAGATAAGCGAATATTTCAGATATCGTCATATCCGACTTAACACCTTTTAGCGATTATTTCCAGAATCACGAGTGAACCTTAGTTCAACTGATCTGCTTTGTAGGCCGATACCAGGTCGGTTGTAGTATGTACAATACATTGAACTACATGTGACCTGCACATATCGCTCCTTGTCTATGGGTGCACCATGATTCCAATCAGTTCTATGATTCATATCCATTGGTGACTTCAACGAGACTGTCAATTATCTCACAACTGAGTTTGGAGTTAGACCAGTCCGTTAGATGTCTTAGAAATCCAATTCCTAAGATGTCATATGTGATACCCATATCTTTTGTTTCAATATAACTTCCATTCTCAGACTGTTGGTTTTCCAACTGTTGGCTTTCTAACTTCAGAGTCAATGTTTCTGTGGTCAGATTCATTGTTTCCGTTTTATCTGAAACTTCCAGGACCAAAATGTAAACATTTCAGGGACCAAAATAAAAGTTCAGAAAGAAGCCCAACAGTCCAGCAAACCAACTCTGATCATCCCCTTCCAACTCTCCGATTAGGAAGGTTGTTTCAACATCCATGCCACGCAAGACTGCAATGACCCTGAATGTTAAGCTATTCACAGGGAAGCATATGTATAAGTAGTCGAGGCCTTATACTCGTCAGTAGATCCATCTACTTTGTACTCACTTTTGAGTATCCACTTTTACAACCCAAATGTTCTTTTCCCGGAGGAAGATCAACCATTACACAAGTATAGTTCTATATGATGGAATTTATTTCTCTCTTTGTAGCTTCTTTCCAAAGCAGAGCTTCTGGAGATGATAATTATTTATTAATTGTCCATGGTTCATTCTCAATCATACAAGCTAGAAGGCCTGGAACAAGTCTTTGTCCCCTCTTTGCTCCGTCTCGGTTCAACATCTAGAATTCCTGAGTTCTGTAGATCTGGAATATTAAGTTCCGAATAGACAGCAACTTCCGAGTCCTGTAGATACGGAACGTCTAGTTCCGGACAGTCAGGCCCTCGCGGGTTCTTGTTAACCTCGAGCAATTACTCCTTTTTCCTTTTCAAGGAAAGTTATTTTCAAAGAATTCAACATTTTTTGACACCAAGAGGCGATAAGCACTACTATTATTTGCAGATCCAGTGGATATACAATTTACTGTCTTAGGTCCAGCTTGACTTGTTTCGGTATTCCTACCTCTATCAAGCCACCCCACATCACAATATTTGTATGTGAGATCCTTTCCATGTCTCACACGGAGGGTTATCCATATCCTTATATGTATTTCTGTTGAGAATCGCAATAGCGGTAAGGATCGTCTTGCCCCACATATTTTGGGCGTACGGCTTTGCGTTTGGCTAACACCGTTGGACTGAGGTGAGTAATGAGCAGTCGTTTGATGAACGATGTTTCACATTCTCCCCCTCTATCACTACGAATTTCTCAATCCGTAGTCTTAGTTGATTTTCAACTTCTGTTTTGTAGCGCTTATCCACTTCAACAACTTCATCTTTGCTTTTCTACAAACAAAGGATGCAATACGTTGTACCATCATCAATGAAGGTCACAAAGTACTTATCTCCCCCCTCTATTTTGTATAAACTTCAAATCACCCATGTAGGTGAGACTAAGTTCTAAAGGAGCGGTGCTTCTTTCGCTATTCCTTTGACAGAATTTGGAAATGTGATTTTGCCTCTTCGCCTACCTCACATTTATTTTGAGGGTTTATGTCGACAGAAGGCAACAATCTCAACTTCGTTAGCTTTTGAATGACTTCCTATTTAACGTATCTTAATCTATGATGGCATAGATGCACGGATTACAAATACATCATTAATTTATCTACAGACATACTTTACCATTCTTAGTTATTACAGACCTGTTGGACTAGTCTCAAACCAGCTTGACCAACAACGTCTCTTAACTAAGTTTTGGGACATGTATCACCTCCTTTTGGAGTGATCCCATTCCCTGAAGTCCTATTGAGGACAACCTCTCCAACCCCTTCTACTTTAGAGGTGTCGTTACTTCACATGAACAACCTCTTGCCCGTGGTTAGGGCGTAATCAGATCATATGTGATCTAGATACTCTTGCCCACTCCAGTTGCTTTGACAGACTGAGTGTCCAATTTCTTTTATGCCTTTCTTTTGGCCTTCAGATCATTCTGAAAACTCTGCCCCACCTCACTAGGTGTCCATTACTCTTCTGCCTTTCTTTTGGCCTTCAGATCATTAGAGACCAGGAAATTCTTGCCCACCACACTAAGTGTCCATTACTTTTCCTATGAAGTGAATTCTGGCCCCACTCCAGTCGCCCGTAGGCTTTGTATGACTGAGTGTACAATATCATCCTATCAAAGGAATTTTGGCCCCACTCCAGTCGCCCGTAGGCTTTGTATGACTGAGTGTCCAATATCATCCTATCAAAGGAATTTTGGCCCCACTCCAGTCGCCCGTAGGCTGTATGACTGAGTGTCCAATATCATCCTATAAAGGATCTTCTGCCAAATAGTGTGACAGACTCAACGTCTTTAGCTTTTAGTCCTCTTCCCTTATGATTGGTGCCCAGACAATTCTTGGCGCTTACTTAAGAGTGGTAATATAAATTAACAATTCCGTGTACCAAAATAGATGAAGATTCAACCATACTTAGGTCTGCCGCCGAAACTTCCTTGTTAAAAGTATTTATCAATTCCGTTTTGTTAAGAGTTCCACATCGGATATGGAATGGGAACGTGAACTCCTTATATGACATGGACTGTTAAGAGTCTCACATCGGATATGGAATTGGAACATGGACTCTTTATATGACATAGAATGTTAAGAGTACTACATCGGGCATGGAATGGGAACATGAACTCCTTATATGAACTTGGACAATCCTCACCCTATAAACTAACTTTTGGAATTTTGAGTTAGGCTCAAGCTCTCCATTCTTTACACGTTTAATTGTACATTACTATTCGCAACTCAAAATTAAATATGAGTAATGTCGAAAACGGTTAAACACTAAACAACATAGCTAAAGACAAGCTCTGATGCCACATGTTGTATTTTAAACGCGTACACAGAGCTAATGCAGCGAAAAACTAAATAGGAACTTACCTTTCGTCATAGTTGTTCAAGTGTCGTCGGAATCGCCTTTAATCTAACACCGATTTGTAACCCTGAAAAGAATAATGAAACTCTAGAATCTTCTAGCCTATGCCTGTAACAAAGAGTATACTGCAGTAATGAAGTCACGAACGTATTTATAAATAGGTTAGGGACTCTTAGGCAAATATCTTAACCCTAGGGACTGCTCCATCAAATATGATTGCTCTAAGGACTACTAATAAATCTATTAAGAAAACTTCCGAATATGCATAATTTAATAATATTATTTGTCAAGACAAAGTAAATAATTTATTATCATAATATGTGGATCATATTAAATATCTCATTAAAGAGACGTTATTCTTACACTTTGTGCTAGAGAAGTATGCTTAGTGGTGTTCATGATTTAATTTTGATTGACTTTTATCAAAAAGAGAAAATCAAATCAATTATTTTTTATTTTCTCAGTTTATTATTTTACGTATCCCAATTTAATTCATTTAATCTACTAGAGTCGTGCTCGTGCATAAGGTTTTATATAAATCAATATATGTTTAATGAGAATTGAAAAATGAACAATTCACAATCTATTGAAATATATTCTTAATGAGAGAAGTTATCATTTAACATGTTTTATTACAAAATATCAAAATTATGGAGGTAAATGTGATATCTCAAATTGGGGGAAAATTAAGGTAAATTTAGAGGGAGCTTTCTGAAAAAAAATTTGCCTAATATTTTTTATCCAAAACATAGGAATTAGATGTCTATAGGCTCGTTGAAGCAAAGCACGGGATTGAGATTCGAACAGTGATTTAGAAGCTTCTCTTTTTGGTGTTTCGGAACTTACCCATCAAATTTCAGACCTCAAATTCTCTCGTATTTGAGGTACTTATTCATTCCAAGAAAATTTTCAGTTGTTAAATTTTATTTATGGAGACTATATCTTGCTTAAAGAAATGAAAAGAACCATAACATTTCTTGTCACTGGAGTTAATGGTATTTGAAAAATTCAATCTTTATCCGTCAGAACATATGTAAAAGATGTGCGATAGGAATAACCCAATAATGAAGTTATTTAATTGGAACATGGTGTTTGTGAAAATTGGGAAAAATTTAAGTTGAAGAAGTGCAGAGGAGCTGTTCTTCATCCAGAATACATACACATCTGTAGCTCTTTTTTAACAGTACACTCAACTTTAACTTACCTAGTAAGTAGTACTCCCTTCGTCCCAATTTATATTATCTAGTTTGACTGAGCACAGAGTTTAAAAAATGAATGAAGATTTTTGAATCTTGTGTTCTAAAACAAGTCAAAGATATTTGTGTGAGTATAGATCATCTCGTTAAGCGTAAAAGATAAAGTTTAAAATTAAATTATTGCCAAATTAGTAAATGTGTCGTTCTTTTGGGATTGACTAAAAAATAATTGTATCATATAAATAGGGACAAAGATAGTACTTCCCTCCAAATAAGAGAGAAATAAGGAAGAGAAAATTAAGACTCTAGGTGATTTGCTTAATGTGATTTTTCAAGACTAACATTAGTGATAACAAATAGAGTGAATTATGACTTGTGTTCTCTGTTCAGTAGTCCTTAGTGAAACTTTTCTGCTATAAATGTGTGCATGTTGGTAACATTAAAAAAAAAAAGGAGCTACTCATGATATTTAGTGGTTTGAAATTTTTTAGTGACTATTGAATATAAGGTTTTGCATGTTGGTCCTCTTTGATTTGTTTTCCCACTATAACTATCTGTTTATCTATCCAATTTGTCACTTGCTTACTTCTTCTCTGCCTGTTCTCATTCGTATTCGATTTTCCTTGTTTTCCTCTTTATGGTGTTTAGATCAACGAGACTTATTTTTATTTTCCTGGAATTAAAAAAGGCAGAGTGGTTACTCTGGTTAAAAGGAAAAGAAAAGGAAGCGTCGTTTCAGAGTTGTAACTGACTTATTGATGGTGAATTTAAGATCATGGGAATTGGAAAATGAAATAGTTTCGTCATGCTTTTGGCGTCAACTCCACCCATCCTTTGGTAACACTTAGATAATTTACTTCTCGCTGATACCCCGTGTCTGACAGTCTGAGGGCCTGAGTTGCTGGACAGTAGGTTCGCCATACTGTGGTACCACTGGTTTTATACTTCACGCTCCATATTTGAGGTTCAAGAATAAAAAAAAATTTGGTTGTGCAGATATAAGTTGAATGTAGCCTTGTGTATACACTCTCGTTTTTGACATAATCATATTTGTTTCAGTTCACTTTAGGTTGTTATTTAGACTCTAATACACAAGAGAGTGGGCTTTGGAGGATATTAGAATTCCCAAGCAACACTTACCCAGTTTTCAAATAGTCATTTTTCTTCAACTCTAAGCCTTACTCTCATTTTTTGATTCTCATGCACTCAGGTATAATGGGGTAGATCAACTTGAATGTGGATCTGTAATAGGTTTAGGGATTTAGTTTTATGAAATTGTTGGACTTCTGAGTGCCCGGGTGGTCCTTCATTTTATTTTCAGCTTTTGAGTTATGCATGTTCCCTTTAGTCATTTATTGGTCATACATACACAAGCAAGCTATTCCTTAATCTGTCATACAGTTGCAAGACATTGCTGCACTTGCATCTTCTAGTTATCATTATCTTTCTCTAGCATTTGAGCTGTCATTAGGGGTTCATTCAAGTAATAAGCAGTATAATACCAATTTGCAGTGTATCCAGAGAAGATTAGAAAAGAGACTGGCAGTTTTAAGACCCATGATGAAACTCTTTGATTCTCATTGTCACCTCCAAGATCCAAAGATCATTAATATGGTCCCAAAAATTATTAAGACCACAACTGAAACAGGAGTTGTCCATTTTGCTGTCAATGGCGTGTCGGAGAAAGATTGGCACTTGGTCAAGGAAATGAGTGATCAATACCCTTGTATAGTTCCAAACTTTGGGCTCCATCCCTGGTTTATTACTGAGAGGACTCCTAATTGGCTGAAAACTTTGAAAGGATTGCTGGAGGCTACTCCTGCTGCTGCAGTCGGAGAGATTGGTTTAGATAAAGGTTCATTTGGAAGGAAGATTGATTTCACTGATCAGGTGGATGTCTGTCGGCAGCAGATTCAACTTGCCATAGAGTTGGAAAGACCAGCATCCATACACTGTGTTCGTGCTTTCGGGGATCTTCTTGAATTATTAAAATCTGTGGGGCCAGTTCCTGCCGGTTTTATCCTGCACTCTTACCTTGGCTCTGCCGAAATGGTTCCTGAATTTGCAAAGCTTGGTGCTTACTTCTCTTTCTCTGGGTTTCTTATGTCCATGAAGGAAAGCAAAGCGAAGAAAATGTTAAAGTCAATTCCTATGGACAGGATCTTGTTGGAGACAGATGCACCAGATGCTTTGCCCAAATTGAGCGATCCAGATTCTCTGTATTTGATCGAGAGGGAAGCTTCAGTAGCTGATGGAACTTCAAGTGGTAGAGGAAATAATGATGGAAGTCCGTCTGAGAAATCACCGCAGGAGGACAAAGGCAATGAACGACAGGCACAAGAAATCCACAACCATCCTGCAAACATTCACCATGTACTCTCCTACGTTGCGTCGTTACTTGAGCTGTCAAAAGAAAAACTTGCTGAGATAAGCTTCGCAAATGCATCCCGGCTCTTTTCTTTTGAAGGATCCAAGGTACTGCAAGAGGTAAATTTAACTCTTTTAAGACATGCAGTTGACACTGCTACATGCCTTGTATTCCTTTTCTAGGGACCGGTCTTAAAATGATGCGACATAGCATGATTATTGGTATCTAAGAAGAAACGCTACACTTTTGATATGTGCTGGTTATACTTGAATGAGTCCCTATGTATTATGACTCAATTGAAACTCATTCTGAATGTTTCGTTGGTTCATGAAATATGATTAAATGTTCTGATATCATTGGCAGTTAGATTGCAGTCTCCTGTTTCGTTTTGTGGATTTGGTTCATGGTATATTTTTTCTAACCACATGTCCCCTTCTGTAACAGGTATAGAGTGCAAACTAGAAGTTGTGTCACTAAGCAGGGCAGCTCAAAGCATTCTTAGGCTTTTCGTAATGTGACTCTTTTGTGTTCAACCATTGTATCAAAGTTTGTGGCTGTATTAGTAAATCAAATTCTTGGCTTATTTTCTTTGTAAAGTTGCTTAAACTGTACCCAGAGGCCTTTTTGCCAGTTGGAGCACCACATGTAAATCTTTCACTGCATTCCCTCTGTTTCGAGACCTCACAACAGCTACACCTCTATTCCTATTTCCTATTCCTAACTAGTTATAGTCGGTTATATGAACGGTCACTATTCACTTTATTCTATTTGAATCCGTTTCACTTCAATATTCAATAATGAGACCTCTAATACCCATTTTTTCTTGTCCACCATGAAAAAAAAATTGCTCCCCCTTTTAACTTGATTAAATTATCAGACTCATACATTTACCAAGCACAATGCACAGAGTTTCAGAGAATAAATTAATATTTAACTCTTTTTTGTAACTTAAATTTATTTTCTCTGTCCTAATTAAGGCTAGAGGTATGCAATATATTTCAAAAAATTATTACTAACAAGGATTAGTAATTTTGTCCATAATGCTAACAAAAACTTACTTATTTTAGCAATACTAGAAGGGTGAATATTATGGTATAAAAATTTGAATAGTGTAAAATACTATATACCATTCTATATGTAATGCGTAATATCCATTGGCACTTACATGACATATCATCAAGATTTTTTTTTTCTCCTTGTGAATGTGAACTTTTCAGTAATACAGAATTTCTATTTTAAAACGTATTCTTAGTTTCATAAATATTGTAAGTATTTTCACACTTTTGGATAAGCCATATAATCTTCATATTTTGTTAGTAGTATATATTCACACCCTTAACTCTTAATTAGAGACTTCACAAAATAAATAATTAACTACAAAGGAGATCAAATAATAAAAGTTTCAGAAATATAACAATTATTTATGCTTATTTTAAAAGTTTATGAGTAATGCAAACAACTAAACTTGAATGATGATTTATCATACACAAATTGTGTGTGTTATAAAGGGGACTCCTAGAAGTTGGAAAATAAAAAATGCGCGGGTACCGGAAGGGCCGGACGGGTCTATTTTTGTTTAAATAGTGCAGTAAAATACTGTATATTTAACGATTTTCAAATCCCCAATATGGATCTCATACAATCCTACGCCGCCGATGATGAATCGCCGCCACAAAACCCTAATTCTTCTCCAATCCGCACGCTTCCGGCAAAATCTGCCGCCCCCAAAGTAGACGACACCATGTTAGCCCTAACAGTCGCTGGCGAGGCTGCCAGAGCTCAATCCAAACCCCTTGACCCGACCCAGCACCTCGTTGGATTCAACCCGACATACGAACAGCTCTGGGCACCAATCTATGGCCCAGCCCACCCGTACGCTAAGGATGGGCTAGCTCAAGGGCTACGAAATCACAAGCTAGGGTTTGTAGAAAACGCGTCAATTGAACCCTTTGTATTTGATGAGCAGTACAATACTTTTCAGAAATATGGATACGCTGTTGATCCCTCTGAAAATAGTTACATTGGTGATTTGGAAAAAATGAAGGAATGTGATGCAATTTCTGTGTATAACATACCACAACATGAACAGAAGAAGAGGAGATTAGAGAAACAGAAGGAAAAAATGGAGGAGGAGGGTGATGAGCAGGATGTGGATACGTCGGAAGTTGAGAATCCGTCGACTGATACGTGGTTGATGAAGAACAGGAAGAGTCCATGGGCTGGAAAGAAAGAAGGGTTGCAAGTGGAATTAACTGAGGAGCAGAAAAAGTATGCTGAAGAGTATGCTAAGAAGAAGGGTGAAGAAAGAGGTGGTGATAGAGAAAAGCCAGAGCCTTTGCTTGAAAAGAGCACATTTCATGGTAAAGAGGAAAAGGATTATCAGGGTAGGTCGTGGATCGCTCCACCCAAGGATGCAAAGGCTGCTAATGATCATTGTTATATACCAAAAAGATTGGTTCATACTTGGAGTGGACACACGAAAGGGGTTTCAGCTATTAGGTTTTTCCCTAAGCATGGCCATTTGATTTTATCCGCTGGGATGGATACAAAGGTGAAGATTTGGGATGTTTACACTTCCGGTAAATGTATGAGGACTTACATGGGGCATTCGAAGGCAGTGAGGGATATTTGGTTTAGCAATGATGGGTCGAAGTTTTTCACAGCTTCTTATGATAAGTACATTAAGTATTGGGATACAGAAACAGGACAAGTGATCCAGACGTTCACCACGGGTAAGATACCCTATGTGGTGAGGTTTAACCCTGATGAGGATAAGCAGAATGTACTTTTGGCTGGTATGAGTGATAAGAAGATTGTGCAGTGGGATATAAACAGTGGACAGATTACACAAGAGTATGATCAACATTTGGGGGCAGTTAATACAATTACGTTTGTGGATAATAATAGGAGGTTTGTGACCTCTAGTGATGATAAATCACTCCGTGTTTGGGAATATGGTATACCGGTTGTTATTAAGTATATAAGTGAACCCCATATGCATTCCATGCCATCTATTGCGCCCCATCCAAATGGGAATTGGATTGCAGCACAAAGTTTGGATAACCAGGTTCTTATTTATAGTACGCGAGAGAGATTTCAGCTGAATAAAAAGAAAAGATTTGCTGGACACATTGTCGCTGGTTATGCTTGCCAGGTCAATTTTTCACCAGATGGACGATTTGTCATGTCTGGAGATGGTGAAGGCAGATGCTGGTTTTGGGATTGGAAATCGTGTAAGGTCTTCAGAACTCTCAAGTGTCATGAAGGGGTCTGTATTGGTGCAGAGTGGCATCCTCTGGAACAAAGTAAAGTTGCTACTTGTGGTTGGGATGGTTTGATCAAGTACTGGTAAGTTTTGTGATCCTTGCCTTAATAATTATGTTTATATAGGTTAATCTTTTATTGCTTTGTCCTGTCATAGAATATTAGTTGTAGAAGTAGCTGTGACATGGATAGTTAAACATGTTCTCCTTATACATGTATATTTATCGTCTAATATAAATGATTGTAGGAGGCTGTGTGAAGTGTTTATCTGATACCATATTGTAGGATTTTAATCCTAGGCTTTGATTAGCTTTAGTCATGTGAAACTTGTTTGTTGACTCGCTCAAAGCATCTGTATCATAAACTTTTCAAGTCTACACCAACAAAAAAGACTCATTTATGGGAGTAGTGACTCCCTCAAAGCATCTGAGATTTCTCTCCTCCCAAATACACCATAAGATGCCGGTTGGAGCCATTTTCAATATACCTTCATTGACTTGCAACTCTCCAGAGCCCCCATCTAGCACAAGCTTCCTTAACAGTGTAGGGCACTACCCAACTAACCTCAAAAAGATTCAAAAACATTTCCAAGTGTCTTTGACAAACTGACAGTGAAGTAGGGGTGGCTGATGTTTTCAGATTCTTGGGAGCATATAACACCTGTTGCAGAGAACAATCTTCCTTTGATGAGGTTTTCGTGGGTTAAACAGACTTCTATAATAGCTAACCCGCTGAAACAGGCTGTTTTTGAAGGATTTTTCACCTTCCAGACTAGTTTCCAAAAGATAAACTTCAGCAATACTACTGCTGCAAAGATTAGTGTAGCATGATTTGACAGAAAAAATACCAGCTTTACAGCAAGTTCATGCCATCACATCTCTTTCAGAATGAAAATGGAGATTCCCTGTCAACTGTCCAATAAGGAACTTAGCTCATTTACCTCCTGGTCTAGGATATTCCTTTTAAATGCTAATCTCCTAGAGTTTCTTTGCATATAATATTTTTATTTGTTCTCTTCATTTGCGTCTATCTTCTTGAAGATGTGCTGTTGAAGCCCTGAGCAATCTTGGTGCTTTTCTGTTTTTTTATTAGAGCATTTGCACTTTGTTTTGTGACTTGATGAGTTTGTTCTTGAATTAATAGCAGAGATGAATATTGAGAATATAAAGGGAAAAAGGAGAAGAAGAATTCTGTGGACTTTTTCACTGACCGGGATAACATGAATTTCATGGATTTTTCTCTTTTTTAATGCCTGCTGTCATCGAAGGGAAATGGAGGGGGTGCTAGGGGAAGAAACTAGTAGCACAAGGTCCAGGAAGTGGCAATCTGCCTCATCACTTGATTGCTCTGCCATTGCAATTAAAACATAAAAGACTTTAAATTAGGATTTTCAAGTCCTCAAATCAAAACTGGAACTTAATCCATTGCAAAAAGAAAAAAGGCATCATATCTTTGATGGATCTGTGTTAAAATTCATGACTTCTGAAAAAAACGAATTTTAAGGATGCGTCTTTTGCTTGAGTTATAACGGATTTTTTCAACTTCCACAGCAATTTGAAGTAAAGTTCCCTTCTAAGGTTTGTTTCTGAGATTGTCTGTCAATTTCTTTAAGTGTCTCCTCTTGGCAATTCCCTGGGAGCTAGTGCAGTGCAACTTCCAATTAATGTTTTGAGACCTTTCGTTAGTTTCCTCAAGTGTCTCATCTTGTCAATCCCTTGAGAGATGGTACATTTCAATTTACTAATAACAAGAGAGGATTAAAGCGCTTCCACTCCTGCTGTTTTACTGTCACTACTGTATATCTCTTATTGGGATGAATGACGTCTATTTGGGGGGTTGGTGTGTTTGTTTGTTTGGGTGGGAATCAGTGGATAGATCTCTCATCCAGAATGTCAATTAGATCTATCATCCTCTTCTTACTCTGGAGGATAACCATATTTTCAATTCACTTTTCTTATTGTGTTGTGCTCTTTGTTTGTACATGTGTGCTTATATTTTGAGGCAGATTCATTATTATTCCTGGTGTTTAACAGACATGCTAACCTCATCTCTGGTTTGCAGGGACTAGTTTTTGAGCAGCCATTTCTGTGTCTGCATGTATTGCAACGGCCTTGTTCAATATCGGTTGGCTAGAGGAATCAAGACTCTTTTATGCATTGGGAGGTCAACTCGTCTGGGATATGTTGGCTAGAGGAATCAAGCTATGTATGCATTTGTTGGTCAATGCCAGTCTTTAGCTCTGTAAAACAGGTTTTCTTCTCAGATGGTTTTCATTGGTTGAGGCTGTACCAATAGTTACTAACAGCGGGACATGTAACTTTCAATGAAGTTATGATATTCCAGTAGACAAGTTAGTTGGAAATCAGTTCTTGTACGAATGAAGTTTATGTTGTATATTGTTTTCTTTATTTTAACCACTTTTTCCGCCCTGATTTGAGGGTATAGAAGTTGCAGTTCTTGTTTCACCTCTTTTGTCGATGAAATGGTAAACAGACACTCGGTGTTCTATATTTCACCTTGGTTTTTCTTCGACCTGGTCTTATACTTTCAGATTTTGCAATGTGCTTTAGTTGTGCCTTCTTTTATTTTCTTTGTTGTTCTTCGTTAAATTTATGTTTTGGAGCTATAGCAATTGGGGAATCAAAGATCTATTTTGCAGTAGGATTTATATCATAAAACATTACTAAAATAGGAACGGAGTGTGATTCAAGCAGGTGGAGAGATTAGCAGGTGGAGAGATTTTAGTGGCATGTTAATTTTAGTGCTAAAGTGACGCAGTGGATGGTAGTGGTACTAAATATGGCATCAAAGTACATTGGGAGGCAATTAAAAGATAAGAGGATGAAAGACAATTAAAACAAACTGTTGCCAAGAGCTATATCAGATCACATTCCTATTGAGTTACAATGTGGGAATTGGGAATCAAACAGGTCTTAATCAAATTTGAGAACTGTTGGAGGGCTTTAATGAGTAAGTGACTAATTGGTAGGATTCTTTTGAATTTAAATGAAGACCAGATTTCATACTGGCAAACAAACTTAAACTTCGAAAGATAAATTTAAAGAATGGAATTAAAATAGTATAGGTAGTCTGGGGAGCCAAAAGAATAATATCTTGAACTAAATTTCAAAACTGAACAGGTTGCAGGAACAAAGATCTGCCTCAACATGTTCTCTTTTTATTGATAAGACAAGATGAAATCTTGTTGAAAGCTAGCTTATGTAAAAACTTTGAGGAGCTGGCTAGAAATGAAGAAATAACACGGAGGCAGAGGTCCATGATATAGTATGGCGTAAGTAGGGAGATGAGAAAACAAAACTCTTTCAAAGAACTGCTATTGCACACATAAAATATAACCATATGGATCAGTTTGTAGTTGATGGAGCAACTATGAAGGAGCCTACATTTATCACGAGGGAGATGTTGTCTATCACCTTTCCTGTTTATTCTAGTTGAGGGATTATAATATAATATGATACAACTTGCAAAGCACAATAACTGGATTAGGAGCTTCAAATTGATAAACAACCATAAGACAAACCTAGAACCACATACCTATTATATGCAGATGATTCACTTATATTTTGTGAAGCTCGGGCAGATCAGCTAAGGATGGTCACGGTGATACTTACTATTTCAAGGAATCTCTGAATTGCATACTAATTGGAGTAAGAGTTTCCCCGTTAATGTGGTACCTGAGATGGATAATCTGACACGAGTATTAGGAGCTAAGGTGGGGACTCTACTCACAACATATCCTTAATTAAAAAAAAAAACCTCCTCACAACATATATTTGAATGCCCTTCGGACAACAACATACCAGTATATTTCCACAAGGGGGGTCAGGTGGGTGGGGTGTTTTCAGACCTTAACCCTACCTTTGTGGGGTAGAGAGACTATTTCTGATAGACCCTCGGCTCAAGAAAATGGTTTGAAAGAATGCCCTTAGGAGCTAAAAAATAAATCTGAGGATCTGGAGTTGCATTTCAGAGAGGTGTAAAACAAAAGGCTAACATGTTGGAAGAGTTAATGCATGCCCCTAGGAGACAGATTAATCCTGAATTCCTGATCAATAGTGTGCTAAATCATTTGCCTACTTACATGACGCCCTTATTTCCAATACCAGCAAAGGTAGAAAAGAGAATAGACAGTCTAAAAAGGAAGTCTCTATGGCAAGTAAACAAGGAAAAGAAAGAATTCACTTCAGTAAGATGAGAAACTCACATTATCCAAGAAAAATGGTGGTCTTAGCATTTGAAACTTAGGAAGGCAGAATCTGTGGATGTTTATCATGGAGGAACATGCACTTTAGAAGCAGGTTACCGGTACAAAATATGGGGTGGGAGTGCGGAAATCAGTCAGGAATTTATAGTCAGTTTTCAGACAGTGAGAATAGCTTCAGGGTGGGTAATGATATGAAGATCTTATTTTGGGAAAATAATTAGTTGGGACAAGGAGCTTAAATCTTCTCTGTCCAGATATTTATAATTTATGTCAAAAACAAGAACAAAAATTGGGAAATTTGAGAACCAACAGTGAGGAATTTAACTTCAGAAGATCACTAAATATTTGGGAAATTTCAAGAATTGTTGAATCCTATAAGGTACTGAAACAGTTCAAGAGTCTATAGTAAGAGGAAAACATGATATGATGGCAAGGGCACAACAAAGTAAAATCTACAGTCCAATCTTCTTATGGGATCCTGAGAAAAGAAGTCTATCCACACCAATGTCTTGTGCATCAACTTAGTCATCCTTTTTCAGTTTCAACTTTGCTTCGACATCGCCACTGTAAGGAGCCACATGGTATGCATATTGCTGCATAACAGAAAAGAAAACCATCTCCACACAAATTAAAACATTCTGAATGGCTTCCTGAAAGTGCTCCACATCCAACCAAAAATGGTGAGATTTGATAACGCCCAACGCAACTAGAACTTTCACCAACAACCCCTGCAAAAGTAGGAGATGAATAGTTTATTGCATTGATGGTGGTAAAAACATATTTCGTTCAAGCAAAACATCAAACGGAGAGGGCTTCCTTACAGAAACAACACATCAAGAAACCAATGCTTCCTTTTCAAGAAGTTGAAAGAACTTCAATAGTAATGGCATGCAAGTTAAGAGGATGTTAACCGGATTCAATTTCTTATTGATAGTGTTTTTGTATTCTTTGCTTGATGACTTGCTGGCTAATAGGATTCATTTTTCTTTTTAAAATAACCCAGAAATCCCCGAGAGCTGGTGGCACACGATTTAAAACTCAGTGAATACCAGGCTTTTTTTCTGAGGCAGGATTTGAACTCGTGACGCGAGCCTTTTTTTTTTAAAACTGGTAACATCTCGTGACATGAGCCTCACTCATACATCACTTGTTGTGTTCTCACCACCTAACCAATGCCCTGCGGCAACTAACAGGATTCATTTCTATCATCCTAAGAACATTAATAAAGTGATTCCATGTGTCAAAACTCACACAACGGGTAGCCACGAGCAATCAGACTTCTGACTTCAGACTTCAGAGGAGATGACTGGTAAAAATAATAGTGACAATTATCTACTCCTAATGATATAACCTTTTAGAGGAGGGTGGAGGCAGACATTTTAAAGACCTTCAATTCACAATTGTTTGACAGATAAAATGTGACAGCCCAAGCCCAGAATCCGTCTGTGTGCCTTCTCAGTTACAGACTTCAAGGCATTTTGACATCTTGTTGTCGAAATAATGAAACCAAGTCCTCTATATAGAAATCATTTTCCCAAGCTACAGATAAACCTAAAAGCTGTGCCCGCTGCCCATCCCACTCCCACATCACAAAGATGCAGAGTGAGGAAACGGCATCATAGGAACTCAATAAGTATTGCTTAAAGCTCAAAATTATCAGAAACTTCCACGTAGGTAAAACCAAATCTGAAACAAGTCAAGTCCTTCGATATATAGCTGGTAAGAGAAGTCGCCTTGATGGGTTTGGCTCCATTGCATATGGTTTCAATACATGTAACGAGACTAAGTAATAGAAGTCTTGCGAGATGATGTTACCAGCCAATAAAGCAAATGTATGTCCCCTATCACCCAACACGACGAACATGCGATGAAAATAATAGAACTAAAGAAGCTTGATAAGTATTGGTTGTTCATAAACATCTAGCATAAACTTCCTGTAGGCAAAATCCAAATCTTTAATACCATCTAGAATTGCAGTAACTACTAATGTTTCCTCAAGCCTAACATACTAAACAACAAAGAAAATAACCTTCTCCTTGTTTGAACTTTGCTTGTCTCTGAAAAAGTGTCTTTGACTACAGCTACCATATTTTGAGGCAATTACATCAATAAAACTCTTTCTAGGCATATCCTAACCATGTCATAATTGCCTGAACAAGATCATCCCGGCCTTGTGGGCTGCAAATCATGTGTATATTTTTTAATGACAGGTAACTGAGTAAGCTTGCCCCCATCTTGATTAATCCAACGGGCAGTCTGTCTGCTACGGTGCATAAACACATGCACCAGCCCAACTGAGAAAGCAGATAAGCTTTGCACTTTGTACTGAGGACTCGAACCTAGAATCTCCAGTTTTTTACTCTTACATCTCAACCACTCAATCATGCCCTTGGGACTAGGGCTGCTACAACCTTATGCTGCCCCTTTAAATTACAAATATTTTCATCTTTTCTTTCAAATAACACTTTTAAAGTGAAAAGCAAAGAAAGCGACAGCTGACAGGACCATAGAACTTAACCCAAAATAAATATCATCAAAATTCTATAATGTCACAAAAAGATAACTATGATAATCAAATCAATTTTCAATGTTTAGTTGATTATCCGTAAAAAATGGAATTAATCTGCAGTAATCAATACTCCCTCCAGATCAAAAAGTGTGTCCACTTAGCCTTTATTTTTTGAGTAAAAAAGAGTGTCCACTTACCAAATCAAGAAAGAACTAACCTTACGTTTCTAGATATACCTTTATTAAGTGTTAGGTGACCAAATCCCAATACCTATTTAATTAGGGATATTTTGGTCAAATTACCTATTTTTGCCTAAAAGTTAGTATTTTCTTAAGGGTATGCAAATGGCTAAGTGGACACTCTTTTTGATCCGGAGGGAGCATTATTGTTCAATTGCTTCAGCTACTGTAGTAAGAAAGTAGAAAGATAAGTCCAAAGCGAACATTTCTGCAAAGAGCATCGCTTCGCCCACGACCCAACAACCCCTTGCTGAACCAGATGACTCACATACTTAAGAGAAAAAAAGTAAATAAAAAAATAGAAATAGAAGTTGTAGAAGATGAAGAGTTACAAATTCAAGAAGAAAAGAAGACAACAACGACAATGAATTGATGAAGCATGGAAAAAAATAATCGTAGTAGTCAAATACCAAATGACCCTAGTTATTCCCTCAGTTTTCTCTTCTTTTTTTTCCTGCTTTTTAATCAAATTCAATAGATCATGAGAGCTCGTAAAGTGCACATTTCTGCAAAGTGCATCTTTGCACCCACAAGTCAACAACCCCTTGCTTCATAGTAAAAGTAAATGACTCACATACTTAGAATAAAAAGTAAATTAAGAGGAAAAGTAGAAATCGAAGTTGTAGAAGAGAAAGCGGTACAAATTAAGAAAAAAAAGACAATCATAATGAATTGATGAAGCATAGGTGAAGAATAATCTTAGTAGTCGCATACCAAATGATCCTAAATTTTTCCTTCCTTTTTCTCCTTTTCCTCATCCTTTCTGATCAAATACAACGAATCAAGAGAGGTTTGGAAACCGCAAGAACAAAGTGAGTTGCTTCACAAAACACAAATTTCTGCATAGTGCACACCAACAAGCCAACAACCCCTCATATCATAATAGAAGCAAATGACTCAAAAATTAAAAGAAAAAAAAAGTAAATTAAAAAGAAAAATAGAGATAGAAGCTGTAGAAGAGGAAGCATTACAAATTCAAGAAAACAAGAAAACACCAACGAAAAATGATGCCTAGGCGAAGAATAATCTTAGTAGTCAAATACCACATGATCCTATTTTTTCCCTCCGTTTTCTCTTTTTTCCTCATTTTTTCTGATCAAATCCAAAGAATAAATAGGGTTCGAATAACACACATTTCTGCAAAGTGCATCTCTGCACCCACAAGCCAACAACCCTTGTTTCATAGTAGAAGTAAATGACTCACATACTTAGAAGAAAAGGAATAACAAAAAGTAAAATAAAAAGAAAAGTAGAAATAGAAGTTTAGAAGAGAAAGTGTTAAAAATTCAAGAAGAAAAGAAGACAACAATGATGATGAATTGATAAAGCATAGGCAAAGAATAATTTTAGTAGTCAAATACCAAATGATCCTTTTCCCCCCTCTGTCTTCTCTTTTTCCTTGTCCCTTTTTATCAAATTCAATGAATTAAGAGACTACACAAAGTGCACATTTCAGCAAAGTGCATTGCTTCACCCACAAGCCAACAACCCCTCGCTTCATAGTAGAAGAATATGACTCACATACTTGTAAGAAAAGAAGAAGAAAAAAAGCAAATTAAAGAGAAAAATGGAAATAGAAGTTATAGAAGAGGAAGCGATACAAATTTAAGAAGAAAAACAAATTAAAGCCAATGAGTTGATGAAGCATAGGCGAAGTATAGTCTTAGTAGTCAATACCACATGATCCTATTTTTTCCCTCCATTTTCTCTGTTTCTCACATGCCTTTTAATCAAATTCAGTGAATCAAGAGAGTTCGCAAAGCACACATTTCTGCAGGGTGCATCGCTTTACCCACGAGCCAACAACCCCTCACTTCATAGTAGAAGAAAATGACTCACATACTTAAAAGAAATAGAAGAAGAAAAATGGAAATACAAGTTGTAGAAGAGGAAGCGATACAAATTCAAGAAGAAAAGAAAAAAATAAAGACAATAAGTTGATGAAGCATAAGAGCAGAATAATCTTAGTAGTCAATACCAAATGACCCTATTTTCCCCTCCGGTTTCTCTGTTTCTCACATGCCTTTTAATCAAATTCAGTGAATCAAGAGAGTTGCAAAGCACACATTTCTGCATATGTCACCTTGCCCACGAGCCAAGCCCCTCGCTTTACCCATGAAGAAAATGACTCGCGTACTTTTAAGAAAAGAAGAAAAGAAGAAAAGAAAAAGAAAATTAAAGAGAAAAATGGAAATAGAAGTTGTAGAAGAGGAAGCGCTACAAATTCAAGAAAAGAAAAAAATAAAGAGAATGAGTTGATGAAGCATAGGTGAAGAATAATCTTAGTAGTCAAATACCAAATGATCCTATCTTTTCCCTCATTTTCTCTGTTTTTCACATGCTTTTTAGTCAAATTCAGTGAATCAAGAGAGTTCGCAAAGCGCACATTTCTGCAGGGTGCATCGCTTTACCCATGAGCCAACAACCCCTTGCTTCATAGTAGAAGAAAATGACTCACATACTTAAAAGAGATAGACGGGGAAAAAGTTAGAGAAAAATGGAAATTGAAGTTGTAGAAGAGGAAGCGATACAAATTCAAGAAGAAAAGAAAAAAAATAAAGACAATGAGTTGATGAAGCATAAGCTCAGAATAATCTTAGTAGTCAAATATCAAATGATCCTTTTTTTTCTTCTGTTTTCTCCTTTTCTACTCTTCTTGTATCAAATTAAGTGAATCGAGAACTTCACAAACGCACATTTCTGCAAAGTGCATCACTTCACCCACAAGCCTACACCCTCTTGCTTCATAGTAGAGACAAATGGCTCACATACTTGGAAGAAAATAAAGTAATTTAATAAAGAAACACAAGTTGTAGAAGAGGAAACATTAAAAATTCAAGAGGAAAAGATGATGACAATGAATTGATAAAGCATAGGCGAAGAATAATCAAAGTAGTCAAATACCAAATGACCCTAATTTTTTTCTCTCTGTTTTCTCTTTTTCTGATCTTTTCTAAACAAATTCAATGAATCAAGAGAGTTTGCAAAGCACACATTTCAGCAAAGTGCATCACCTCACCCACGATTCAACAACCCCTCCCTAGTACAAGAAAATTACTTCCATACTTTGGGGGAAAAAGAAGAAAAATAGTAATTGAAGTTGTAGAGGAAGTTTTACAAATTCAAGAAGAAAAAATGAATTGATGAAGCATAAGCGAAGAATAATTTTAGTCAAATACCAAATGATCCTATTTTCCCCTTCATTTTCTCTTTTTTCTCATTTTTTTCCTGATCAAATTTAATGAATCAAGAGAGTCCGCAAAGCGCACATTTCTGCAAAGTGTGTCGTTTCATCCACGAGCCAACAACCCCTCTCTTCACGCTTCATAGTAGAATCAATGGCTAACATAATTAGAAGAAAAAGGTAAACTAAAAAGAAAAATACAAATAGGAGTAGAAGAAGAAGCTTTACAGATTCAAGAAGACAACAACGACAATGAATTGATGAAGTATAAGCAAAGGAAAGTGTTAGTAGTGAAATAGAATTGATGAAGCATAGGAGAAGAAAAATCTTAGTAGTCAAATACCAAGTGACCTTAAGTTTTTCCCTCTGTTTTCACTTTTTTCTCATCCTTCTTGATCAAAATGAATGAATCAAGAGAGTTTGCCAAACATACATTTCTGCAAAGTGCATCATTTCATCCCGAGCCAACAAACCACTCACTTTCTAATAGAAGCTAATGTCTCACATACTTGGAAGAAAAAGTAGAAAAAAGGTAAATTAAAAAGAAAAATAGAAATAGAAGTTGTAGAAGAGGAAGGGTTACAAATTCAAGAAAAAAATAAGACAGTGACAATAATGAATTGATGAAGCATAGGCGACGAATAATCTTAGTAGTCAAATACTAACTAACCTTTTTTCTCCATTGTTTACTGTTTTTCTCATCCTTTTTTATCAATTTCAATGAATCAAGAGAGTTTGCAACGTGCATCGCTTCAACCACGAGCCAACTACCCCTCGCTTCATAGTAGTATCAAACTCAACTACTTGGAAAAAAAGTAAATTAACAAGAAATATAGAAATAGAAGTTGTAGTAGAGGAAGCGTCAGAAAATCAAGAAGAAAACAAGACAGCAGCGATAATGAAGATGAAGCATAGGTGAAAATAATCTTACTAATCAAATGACCCTATTTTTCCTCCATTTTCTCTTTTTTGTCATCCTTCTTGATTAAATTCAATGAATCAAGAGTGTCCGCAAAGTGCACATTTCTGTGAAGTGCAGCGCTTCACCCACGTCATAAAACCCCACGCTTCATATGGCTTTAAGCAATGAAGCAATGGTTTTCAATAACATTAACTTCAAGCATAAAAACTGGTGCTAACTAATCAAAAGAGCAACCTGGTGGCTCTTCTTGAAACAAAATATGAGAAATTGTTCTATAGATTCCAGTGTGGCATATGCTTCTCAGCCAAATTTGCTAGATCCCATCTACTTTTCATATTTAATAAATTCATAGTATGCCATTAAAGACCACCTCCTGCAATACCTGTCTTGTCCCTTTTTTCTTTCCGATTTTCTGCTTCTAGTTTTTCTTTAAAATACACAGAAAAGGTTCTACTCTAAATAAGTACGACTTCCTAATGAAGAATTTACAGCATAAAAAGGGCAGCCCGGTGCACTAAGCTCCCGCTAGTCGTATAAAAATGAATATATGTAAAACAAACGGTTGCACTCACTTCTTGACCAAATTTTAGGAGATGGGCAAGGGTAAGTAACTTTTTTCTGGGGGTGGGGGGAGGGGGAAGAGATTTGTTGTAGACTCTACCTGCCAAAAGCTGAAGAAAACAATCCCTTTGATGCAGATGAACTTTGAAAGTGGTTTGTGTGGCTGCAGTTCCTTTAAGAAAACATGGTAGAAAATAACCAAGGAGTACATGGCCACTGAGAATGAAATATTGAGAATGATGGTAAACGTCCAGCTGAGCCAACTCGGATATAGCCCAAGAATCTGTAACGTGATCATCAAGATAGAGCATGCTGGACGGATGATGACAAACTGCCATGTCCAATGCTTCATAAGTTTCAGTGTCCGGTGATCTAAGCGAGCAGTGCGAGGCTGCAATTTGCAGAAAGGACATTAGAGTAAGAAAGGCATAAGCTCAATTAAGCAACTGCCAAAATTAGGAAGACAAACCTCAACCTAATTTCTCACACCGGCCAGATTATAAGAAAATTTACATAAGCGTTAGCAAGCCAAGCCGCAAAGTCTTCCAAATATAACCCCAAGCTTAGACAGTCATATCAGCACTTAGACTGGATCCATAAATATAATTTCTTTAGGATTTACAGTCATAATTATTTATTGGTTACATTAGGCTAGTAACTCAATCAAATAACATGGTTGTCTATGTTATATGACTAGAACCCCTATGCTTAACAACAACAACATACCCAGTGTATTCCCACACCGTTGGGTCTAGGGAGGGTAGAGTGTACGCAGACCTTACCCCTACCTAGGTAGGGAGGTTGTTTCCGAAAGACCCTCGGCTCAAGAGAAGACATAACAAAGAAGGTCAGATAAGGTTTGAATTGAAGTAAAGTAAATTAAAAGTAAAGTAAAGCAAAGTAAAGAGATCATGTCATAACAAATAACAAATAACAAATAGTACCCGGAATCAAAGGACAAGAAACTACACAAGTAATACGACTAAAACCCCTGTGCTTCAGAACAAAAAAAAAAAAGATACTGGCGATGGAGTTTCCCTTGCCCCTAAAATTCTTCAAAATGATACTATTACAAAGCAAACACTAAAGGAGGAAAGTACAATAGTAGCTA
This sequence comes from Anisodus acutangulus, assembly GCA_029783415.1. NCBI lineage: Eukaryota > Viridiplantae > Streptophyta > Magnoliopsida > Solanales > Solanaceae > Anisodus > Anisodus acutangulus. Next base: position 37,414,897 of record CM056501.1, on the reverse strand, counting down.
GATTCAAGCACAATGGTTATAAGTTATAAATACATGAATGCATTATCATCTGGCACATATTAAGAGGAAAGCTAAAACATACTTATCACACCTGAAATAGAGTCATTGGAAAAGAATGATGAATTTCCCTCCCTTTGATTTCATCAGGCACAATGTTTTTGCTGATGGATATATTCAAATAACTATACATCAAGGCCAAAAATTTGGCAATTGCCTGCAAATAAAACAACATCACATTCTAGAGAACAAGCCGGAAACTTTTTCTTCTTTTAAATTAGAAAGCAAACTTACCACAGCCTCATAGCATTCTTTTACTGAGTCCAGAAACATGAAAAATGTTTTGCTTCCACGAATATCTAACAAACCGACAAACGAGTCAATGGCATAAAGGGGAGCCATAATTATAATCATGATTATTGCCTTTTGCTCCTTTGGATTTTTCCAGTAGAAGAGGTGTTGTGACAAGAGCTGTATCGTGAAATGCATTGACAGCAAAGCAGAAAATCCTGATCCCACCATAGTGAGCTGTGCACTGTCCATACTAGCGAAGTCCATATTTTACCAAACCTTGCAAGAACACAGAGCTCCTCCTGCAAATCAAATTCCAAACTCTGAAGATCTTTATACTCGTGTGCACCTATTTTTCAATTACCCGATACTAGTAGGAAGCGCGCCAGTTTGAAATGTAAATATATTGGCTGGGCTGTGAACACATGCACTGTTGGAGCATATTTCAACTGAAGCTATTTTCAGCGTTGCTGGTTCAAGGGCATGATAGGATGAAAACCACAAACAAATTTATCAACTTTATTAACAAATAATTATTACTAAAAAGGAACTCTTTAGCAGAATATCAAATTTGAGAAAAACAAAGCTTGATATTCATCCACCAATTTGATTTGAATATCAAGGAGGCATATTATCAAAACCAAAACCGAAATATTAGTTTAAAAAACAGATTATGTGTTTCAGAAATCAAAATAAAATGTTTTCTTTTCATATGACAAGCACTGTGCGACGAGCTCGACCCAGAAGTCAAATCCCCTGCTGTCGGCTACGAACCTGAGACCTCCATTATGGAAGTTCCAAGCTCAACCAAAAAATAAAATGTTTTCTTGAAAACAAAAAACAACCCAAACCAATATATAGCAAATTAAATCAATAAAAACCCCAAATCCCAATATACACATATCATTTAGATTTCTAGGGCACCAAATATTTAACAAGAAATAGAAAAAACAAGATCCAGAAAACGGCATAAACATGTTCAAATAAGTGGGAAGAAGATGGTAGAGAACTTATTACCAGTACTTAAAACGGAATCAAGCAAACATGATAAGTGGTAATTAAAGTTTTAAACAAAGAAATTGAGAGTTTATGGAGCAATTTTGCACTTACAGTGAATCAATCTACTATTATGTCATCCGCCTTCATTTATTTCATTTTTCAACTTCTTTTTTACTTCTTCAATATCATGATTTTTTTTTCTTTTTAATTTATGTTATAGACTTACCTAATGAAATATTATTTTCAAATCATTTAAATTAATAACGTTTAATAATGATAAATGAGTATGCTGAAAATTTTAGACCAAAAACTAATTTGGTCATATCAACAAGACACACAATCATTAAAAATATAGGTTAATTTTATATCTCAGTCTTAAAAGATTATTTATGCATACGATCAAAAGGTGTCACAAAAATGGATAGAAAATGTAAGAAGTAAAATAGACATTGCAAAGGATAGTATGGGGAAATTGTCTAGTGTGTTAAGTTGGAGAGAGAGTTTAACGCTAAATTGAGAGATATAAATGATTTTCATCCTAAATTAATTGACAATGTAAAAAACGTATATGCAATTAGTTGTAATTTAACATGTTCCACTAGCTTATGTGTTTCATTCTCTAGGTCATCGATCACTTATTAGAAAATTATCTATAATTATCTTTTAAATAATTTAATAGTGTAATTTATTTATTTTTGTAAAATCAGTTTATAAAAGTTAATTAAACTCAACTAATTTCGTTTTAGCATGATTGATTTTAATTTTGGTCAAAATATCATTGGACGCGATAAAATCAAGATACATACAATTGATGTAAAAAAAATTATACATGTCACTGATTGTGTAAAAGACAATTGCAAGTAATCTTTTACATTATCAATATACTTTAATCTGTAATAGCGTGTCAAACTATTATCAGGTTACGTTAGTGTTTGTAATTGAAATTTATTAGTAATCACCTTATAAAAGATATTATACTTTTCTTGCATAAAACTTGAACCTGATTATTTTTTTTTGTCAAAATTCAAAACGATAGAATATTTTCCATGGTAATCATGCTAACAAAGAAAGAGAGGTAATTATCACACTATACTGATTGTTATTTGGAAAAAATGGCTAGTATCCTAGTATATAAGGTATAAAACTGCACTGATTGTATTTTAAACAGTACGATATATACAACTTAAATGCTTTACATATTTGGTCCCCATTTTGTCTGATTCAAGAAGGCTTCTTGAATTTTGACATTTCTCTTGTTTCATATTTTGTAGCCTAGCTCTTGAAATATACTGGTGACTTTAATCACTAGTAGAGACATCACTTGAATACAAATCAATCTTGGTAATACATAGTCATCATCACCTCAATGACTCCAAAGTTAAAGTCCAAATTTTGGTCCAGAAGACTTGGTTTCTGGTGCATCTTCATAGTTCAAACATTTACTTTCTCATCTCTTAATGCAGAATATCTCTCAATTTTGCAACTCATATAAAGTTGTTTTGCCTCATCTGGGGTAATGCTATCACTTGTAAGACGTCGACAGAAGTGTCATTATAGTCTTGCCACAACTTGAATATTATTAAAGCTAAGAAGTTCTTATTTCATTATCTCTATAAGTAATTAACACTTCCTACTCTTGCAGTACTACTTCTAAGGCAGGTTTGATCTTGTACGGTTTGTGAAGACAGTACAAGAAGCTGCCCTCTATGTGCATCTGAGAATTGGCCCATATGCCTGTGCTGACTGGAACTATGGGTTAGTTCATCACAGCAAACTCTAGTTTTCCTGGTTCATTGAACACTGATAATAGCAAAAACAATTATTATTCTCTAAACTTGTCCGATTCATTGCATTAACTTATTTGGACACTTCAGAGCATAGTTTCCATGTATAAAAAAAATGGTGATTCATTTTTTTCAATGAATTAAGGCATTAACTCATTTTCTTATTTGTATCATTTACATCCTAACAGGTAATTTTTTTTGCTTAATATCTTCACACTGTTCTGTGAGCAGGGGTTTCCCGATGTGGCTACATTTTATCCCTGGAATAAAGTTTCGTACAATAAATGAACTTTTTAAGGAAACTGTTGACTAGTAATTATGTTTTGCTTTGGAGATCTATTTTCTAAAGATACCATGTCCTCTTTAGATTTTCCTTGTGATTTTTTTCAATTGTTTGGTTCTACTAAATGTTTATTAGCTGAAGAGGCCTGTTTCATTTTCAATGCAGAATGAAATGAAGCTCTTCCTTGCCAAGATTGTTAATCTTATGAAGGATGAGAACCTCTTTGCTACACAAGGAGGTCCAATTATTCTTGCTCAGGTTGTTTAACCCTCTCTCTTTTTAGAGAGTTCACCATGTAACCTCTTCTTATTACTTGATTGTTCACCTTCCTCCTTTTCAGTTCTTTTCTTAGCTCTTTTTGAGTTAATCAGTGATTTATCCACTTAACAGGTAGAAAATGAGTATGGAAATGTTGAGTGGGCATATGGAGTCAGCGGAGAGCTATATGTAAAATGGGCTGCAGAAACTGCTGTTAGTCTTAATACGACTGTTCCTTGGGTAATGTGTGCACAAGCAGATGCACCTGATTCAGTCGTAAGTGTTTATGGTATTCATGATGTTATCGTTGATAATTTTGCTTCTTAAACCAACAGTCAAGAGAAGGACATTTATGATTTGAAGTGATAACTACAACCATGTTGATTATGCAGATAAACACATGTAATGGATTCTATTGTGATCGCTTCACTCCAAATTCCCCATCCAAGCCAAAGATGTGGACAGAGAACTACGTTGGATGGTAAATGCTTCCTCCTTTTTATCATCCTCAGAAAATCTGACTCCTGGCATTATTTTTTCCTTCATCACTTGAAGTTTGAAAATTTCAAGGTGTTGGTTTGTTTTGCAGGTTCCTTGCATTTGGTTATTCTGTTCCTTATCGACCTGTTGAAGACTTAGCTTTTGCTGTTGCACGTTTTTTTGAAACTGGTGGTACATTTCAAAATTATTACATGGTAAATGCTTGTCAATTTTCACATGTTGTTCTTGACTCTTGTTACTTTTGGGATTTAATTCTGCCATGTTTTTTATTTAGTATTTTGGTGGCACCAATTTTGGTCGAACAGCAGGAGGCCCTCTACTAGCAACAAGCTACGACTATGATGCCCCCATAGATGAGTATGGTATGATATCAGAGATAAGTAAAATTCCCTCTGAATTCCTTTTATTTCAGATATAGATCTTTAATTCCACAGCAGAATGTAGCTTCCCCAGCTGGAAGCTGTTGGATATGTAAAGCACATACGAGAATAGTAAATAACTATTACAGTGATCGAAAGGATAAACAACAAATATTACAACAAGAAGTTGTCAATATCTTGATTTTGAATTGGACCTCCAAATCTGGATCTTGTATTCAGAAATACAAGAACATGAACTGCTACACTTGTGGCTTGTAGAACCGTTGAGAATCCGAACGGTTAGAGTCCTTTGATAATCAAGTTCAGACCTGAAACACTTAGCAACCAATTAGATAATCACAACACCATCGGCCGAGTCGAGAGATGGCTCTCTGTCTTTAAGACAATATTGCCCCGTGTATAGGCTTTACGGAAGTGTGGACAATAGTCTCCCAAGATGAAACAACAAACTATTAAATGTGCAAAGCCTACACAAATGATCCCAGCGAAGAACACGAATAATGAAGATTGTTAAGAGAAGGATTACTTATCAGTTCTGATCTCTTTGTGGTGTTGTTAACTTGCAAGTATTTTCATTTTTTTCCCTCTATAGAATTGAGCCAAAGGCCTCAATTTATAGGTGTGCAAGATGGTCTTTCAAATGCCCCATAATGGCATTTAATTGCCATGTAATGGATGACATTTAACCCCCAAGTAATGCAGCAACATAATGGTCCAAGTAATGGCCATTATTGGGTGGATTCAATGCCATTGAAACCACCTCAACAGCCAAACCTTTGGGATTCCGTCGAGCAGTCACTGCCAATGAAACGCCGCTGCGCTAATTCTGCCAGAAACTCACGATGCTCACTGCCAATCAGGCGCTGCAAGGGGACGCCGCGGCCCAGTCCGGGTGGCGCCACAGCCCTTCTCGGCTCCGCGGCCCTTTTTTGACCCGTACCATCTTACACTTTGCACAATCCTTCCTTCGTTTACCAACGTGGAACACTTGTTATTTAGCCAATAATTGTTCATCATTATATGTCTCAAACATTTCACTTACGTACCAATATCTCTTTCATTAACGAAATTTACGATACTTGGCACTAAGATTGCACATGTGTGGAAACGACATTTCCGATGTGCGGGGCCCCAATTGTTCGAGTCATAAATAATGGGATAAACTTAATTCCACATTAGTAAAGTTCCAACAATCCCCTCTTGAAAGAGATTTTGGCGCACACACAAAGTGCCTACTTTCATCAATCGCTCAGCGAAAAGATATTGCATCAGGAGAGGTAGCTTCCGCTTTGAACCTTCCCTAGTTGAATACCATCGGACTTACTTACTGGGCGGTGAACGTGATGTCTTGAACCGTCAGTGTTTAATGTAAGCCAAGACAACGGTACCAACACAATACCTCCCCTTTATTCGTTTCTTTTTATTGTTCTGTCCGTTGTGGCCGTGGATACACTTGGATTCTTAAGTGCGTTCATTTGAGACGGCCTGTCCTCGCACTTAAATAGGTGATCTCCTACAAGGCATCCTGCTATACCCCACTTCACAAGTGTTAGGAATCATTAAAAGTTTCTCCAACCTTAACCTCAACCGTTTGAGGATCGTTAAAGGTTTGAAAGCTTAACCTTTACCCACCATGCAAGTAGCACTTTAATGTCTATCACGGGAACGACTTTGGATTTACGTTTCTTTACAGAAATCATAATCCGAAGTGCTCTTACTTCCACCAAAGCGCTCAACTGAACCTTTTGCAGCTTAGTTTTCCCATTGAACCAAATTATTGGGATCTCCCGTCAGTATGGTTGGGTTACCACTGCAAAGGTTCGTATTGTTTAGGTTTTAAGCCCATTCCCCTAGACAGGCAGAACTCTTGATCTTCGGGTAGTCCCTTAGTTAAAGGGTCTGTTATATCCTTTGATTAGTAGTCAAGGAAGTGACTCCCGTGATGATCAACTGCCATACGGTCTTATGTCTCCGACAGATATGTCCAGACGCCGTCATCCGTGCCCTTTTCTGAAGCCGACCGGTTACCCGCAGTGTATAACTGCCGAAGGCACGGGTTTCTCCCAATAAGGGACATCCTTTAAGAGGTAGTGAAGTTACTCAACTTCTTTTCATGCTTTGTTTAAAGCGATAAATTCTGATTCCATCATGAATCGGCCGATGCAAGTTTGCTTAGAGGATTTTCCAAGACCCACCATACATATTTACTTGTGGCATTGGTGTTCTTCAAGTCTGATGTCCAGTTTGCATCACTGTGTTCTCCCAGAACCGCTGGACATCCAGAATACCGTAATCCGTAGATAAGCTAACATTTCAGACATCGTCATATCCGATTTAACTCCTTCTATCGATCATTTTTAGAATCACGAGTGAACCTTAGTTCAACTGATCTACTTTGTAGGCCGATACCAGGTCGGTTGTACTGTGTACAGTACATTGAACTACACGTGACCTGCGCATATCGCTCCTTGTATATGAGTGCACCATGATTACAATCAGTTCTATGATTCATATCCATTGGTGGCTTCAACGAGACTGTCACAACTGAGTTTGGAGTTAGACCAGTCCGTTAGATGTCTTAGAAATCTCGATTCCTAAGATGTCATCTGTGATACCCATATCTTTCATATCGAGACTTTTGTTTCAATATGACTTCCACTTTCAGACTGTTGGTTTTCCAACTGTTGACTTTCTAACTTCAGAGTCAATGTTTCTGTTGTCAGACTCATTGTTTCTGTTTTAACTGAAACTTCCAGGACCAAAATGTAAACATTTCAGGGACCAAAATGAAAGTTCAGGAAGAAGCACAACAGTACAACAAACCAACTATGATCCTCCCCTTCCAACTCTCCGGTTAGGAAGGCTGTTTCAACATTCATGTCACGCAAGACTGCAATGGCCCTGGATGTTAAGCTATTCACAGGGGAGCACATGTACAAGTAGTCGAGGCCTTATACTCTTCAGTAGATCCATCTACTTTGTACTCACTTTTGAGTATCCACTTTCACAACCCAAAGGTTCTTTTCCCGGAGGAAGGTCAACCATTACACAAGTATGGTGTTATATGATGGAATCTATTTCTCTCTCTGTAGCTTCTTTCCAATGCAGCGCTTCTGGAGATGACAATTCTTTGTTAATTGTCCATGGTTCGTTCTCAACCATACAAACTAGAAGGCCTGGAACAAGTCTTTGACCCCTCTTTGCTCCGTCTCGGTTCAACATCTAGAATCTCTGAGTTCTGTAGATCTGGAACATTAAGTTCCGGATAGTCAGCAACTTCCGAGTCCTATAGCTCTGGAACGTCTGGTTCCGGACAATCAGGCACTCGCGGGTTCTTGTTAACTTCGAGCAATTACATCTTTTTTCTTCTCAAGGAAAGTTATCCTCAAAGAATTCAGCATTCTTTGACACCAAGAGGCGATAAGCACTACTGTTATTTGCAGATCCAGTGGATATGCAATCTACAGTCTTAGGTCTAACTAGACCTGTTTCGGTATTCCAACCTCTACTAAGCCACCCCACATCACAACATTTGTATGTGAGATCCTTTCCATGTTTCACACAGAGAGTTATCCTTATCCTTATGCGTAGTTCTGTTGAGAATCGCATTAGCGGTAAGGATCGCCTTGCCCCACATATTTTGGGCGTACGGCTTAGCGCTTGCCGTTAGACTGAGGTGAGTAATAAGCAATCGTTTGATGAACGATGTTTCACATTATCCCCCTCTATCACTACGAATTCCTCAATCCGTAGGCTTAGTTGATTTTCAATTTCTGCTTTGTAGCGCTTATCTGCTTCAACAACTTCATCTTTGCTTTTCAACAAACAAAGGATACAATACGTTGTACCATCGTCAATGAAGGTCACAAAGTACTTGTCTTCCCCCTCTATTTTGTACAAACTTCAAATCACCCACGTAGGTGTGACTAAGTTCTAGAGGAGCGGTGCTTCTTTCGCTATTCCTTTGACGGAACTTGTCTCCCCTCCTCTATTTTGTACAAACTTCAATTCACCCATGTAGGTGTGACTAAGTTCTAGAGGAGCGGTGCTTCTTTCGCTATTCCTTTGACGGAATGGAAAGGTGATTTTGCCTCTTCGCCTACCGCACATTCATTTTGAGGGTTTATGTTGACAGAAGGCAACAATCTCAACTTCCTTAGCTTTTGAATGACTTTCTATTTAACGTGTCTTAATTTATGATGCCATAGATGCACGGATTACAAATATATCATTCATTTAGCTACAAACATACTGTACCATTCTTAGTTATTACAAACCTGTTGGACTATTCTCAAACCAGCTTGACCAACAACGTCCTTTAAACCAAGTTTGAGACATGTATCACCTCCTTTTAGAGTGATCCCATTATCTGAAGTCCTATTGAGGACAACCTCTTCAACCCCTTTTACTTTAGAGGTGGCGTTGCTTCACATGAACAACCTCTTGCCCGTGGTTAAGGCGTAACCGGATCATATGTGATCTGGATACTCTGGTCCACTCCAGTTGCTTTGGCAGACTGAGTGTCCAATTTCTTTTTTGCCTTTCTTTTGGCCTTCAGATCATTTAAGACCTGGAAACTCTGGCCCACCTCACTAGGTGTCCATTACTTTTCTGTCTTTCTTTTGGCCTTCAGATCATTTAAGACCTGGAAACTCTGGCCCACTCCAGTCGCCTGTAGGCTTTGTACGACTGAGTGTCCAATATCATTCTATCAAATAAAGGATCTTCGGTCAGACAGTGTGATAGGTTCAACGTCTTAAGATAAGTCATTATCTTTTAGTCTTCCTCCTTTGAGATTGGTGCCCAGACAATTCCTGGCGCTTGCTTAAGAGTGGTAACAGTTTTCGCACAGTCAGTGGATCTCTATCCTTCGTATGTGCGAACATACTTTACACACTTGTAATAATTACACTCCAAAGAACGGATCTTTTAAGTTTTGTTTACAATAGTCCAATCTTTATACGGGAATGAAGAAGATTCAATATTTGATTTTAGAGTGTAGGGAATATGAGTTTTTAATGAAAATACTTTCATATTCCCAACCTTGATTTACACACGTTTATTCAGATATTAACTAAACACATTATAGATAAGGAAGGATAATTAACTTAGACCTTCTGGATTCTGACCCACTTCAATTAGACTGAGTGTCCATATCCTCCTTACCATAATTCGGATCCTTTGTCTGGGACAGATATAGACCTTTTGCTACATGATAGAACATCATCTTCAGCCTTCTCCTCTTGTCCCAGTTGACATCCTCAGCCTCTCGTGGACGCTTGTTTCCACCACTCTCGGGAGCGGTGACACAATCAACTCCTTGACCGTCAACAGCACGATCAGAACTGTCTTCAACCAGAAAACCATAACCATAGCCAGATTTGGTCACACACTTGTCGACCAACATCTTTCGAACACTAATACAATCTTGTCTTAAAATTGTTGGATAAGTAAAGCACGTACGGGAATAGTAAATAACTATTACAACGATCGAAAGGATAAACAACAAAGATTACAATAACAAGTTGTCAATATCTTGATCTTGAATTGGAACTCCAAATCTGGATCTTGTATTCAGAAATACAAGAACATGAACTACCACACTTGTGGCTTGTAGAACTGCTGAGAATCCGAACGGTTAGAGTCCTTTGATAATTAAGTTCACACCTGAAACACTTAGCAACCAATTAGATAATCACAACACCACCGGCTGAGTCGAGAGATGACTCTCTGTCTTTAAGACAAGATTGCCTCCGTGTATAGGCTTTACGGAAGTCTGCAATAGTCTCCCAAGATGAAACAGCAAACTATCAAATGTGCAAAGCCTACACAAATGATCCCAGCGAAGAACACGAATAATGAAGATTGCTAAGAGAAGGATTGCTTATCAGAAAAACTGATCTATTTGTGATGTTGTTAACTTGTAAGTATGTTCATTTGTTTTCCTCTATAGAATTGAGCCAAATGCCTCAATTTATAGGTGTGCAAGATGGCCTTTCAAATGCCCTATAATGGCATTCAATTGCCATGTAATGGATGACATTTAACCCCCAAGTAATGCAGCAACATAATGGTCCAAGTAATGGTCATTATTGGGTGGATTCAATGCCATTGAAACCACCTCAACAGCCAAACCTTTGGGATTCCGTTGAGCAGTCATTGCCAATGAAGCGCCGCGGCGCTAATTCAGCCAGAAACTCACGATGTTCATTGCCAATCATGCGCCGAGGCGCTGCAAGGGGGCGTCGCGGCCCAGTCCGGGAGGCGCCGTGGCCCTTCTCGGCTCCGCGGCCCTTTTCCGACCCGTACCATCTTACACTTCGCACAATCCTTCCTTCGTTTACCAACGTGGAACACTTGTAATTTAGCCAATAACCGTCCATCATTCTATGTCTCAAACATTTCACTTACGTACCAATATCTCTTTCATTAATGAAATTTACGATACTTGTCACTAAGATTGCACGTGTGTGGAAACGACATTTCCAACGTGCGGGGCCCCAATTGTTCGAGTCATAAATAATGGAATAAACTTAATTCCACATTAGTAAATTTCCAACAGAAGCTACATCAGAGAAACTTTAGAAATGAAAGGAAAAGCCGTGATCTTGTGCACAAGAGGGATCTCACATAGAAGTAGATGGCCCTTTGAAGTCTGCATTTTTTTCTTAACTGAGAGAGAGGAGAAACTGATTAATCATCCAGGGGATTCTCCCAAGCCAATTAGAATAGTAAATGTGGCTTATCTCTTACTCCATTGACCAACTTGAAAGGACTTCTTCTAAAAAGAGGAAACATTTGATCTATATAAGCATCTCCTGAAGCTACTTTTTTCAAGGTTTTCAGTCTAATCGTATGTACTTGATACAGGTTTCATAAGTCAGCCAAAATGGGGCCACCTGCGCGACTTACACAAGGTAATCAAACATTGTGAAGAGTATTTGGTCAATGCAGATCCAACTAATTTTTCCCTTGGTTTTAAACTTGAGGTAAACAACATACAGTAAGATCTCTGCTCCAAATTTCAGCTGTTTAATAGATTAAATGTGGATAATACTGATAATTGAATCTGAATCCCAACTTCTTTTCTCGAAGTTGTGAATGGACCTTGTCCCTAACTCATCCCCAAGAGTTTGATCAAGAGGTGAAACCGTTTAAGACCATATAAGGAAACTACAATTCATACACTTAACTGACGTGGAATCCTAACACTTGCTGCACCCTCAGGACTGAATATCTTGGTATTCAACAAAGTTAGCTAGTGTACTATAGAGTTTATATTAGGAAAACCACATGTATAATCAACTTGCTTTCTTTTTATAAATTTTTGAGTATAGCTTGATTGCTAGCACCGATTTATTTGTGAACTATTGCAAGTTATGACAATCATCCACAGTAACTTCCCTCTTACTTGATTTTCCCCTCATTGTCAACAGTAAAGTAGTAGTATAACTTTTCTGTTACATTTCCTTTTGCAGTTTGATAATCTGTTGCCATTTGGAAAAGTTTGATCATTTCAAAATTCCTCTGTCAGACTATGAGTAATATTCTTTAATGTTGGATCAATGCCAGTTTTTCTTTTAATTTTGACACATCAGAAATGTCTATCAGGCACATGTATATTACAAAACCTCCAATGACTGTGCAGCCTTCCTTGCTAACTATGGTAGCAGTTCAGATGCAAATGTTACATTTAATGGGAAGTCATATTTTCTTCCTGCTTGGTCTGTTAGCATTCTTCCAGACCGTAAGAATGTCATATTCAACACAGCAAAGGTACTGCTTTCACATATGTACACTAATTTTTCCAACTCAAATGTCGCATTTTATATGTTTGGAGGATTCCCTCTATGATTTTTATTATGGCATCGTACGAGCAATATACATTTCCATAATTAAACTCTATCCATTATCTGTTCCATTAGAAATGCATAGAATACCCTGATCACCATGCTTAGAACATGAAATTATGAAAGAATTAACTCTTAAGAAGCTTTACTGAAGTCAATTCTGCCTTAATTTTTGCTGGTACTATCTAACAATTTTTTTTGCTTTTACTCATAATGGAGAAAGGTTGTTTCACAGAAAACAACTGGAAGTACAGCATTTACTCACAACACAGTTACATTTGAATATTCCCTGGAGTCGGATCTTTGGGGCTGGTACAAAGAAAAAGTTGGTATCAGAAATAATTATTACAGCATCACACTTACTGGAGCAGATAAATACAACAAAAGATACCAGTGATTTCCTTTGGTATACAACAAGGTAATTAAATATATGTCCTCACTTATTGCTGCTATTGTATACATTTTTTATCTTAAGAAGCTGATTTGGGGATTGATAGTCGGTGAAGATGATAACATTTGTTTCCATGAAAAACTAAAGGGCATACTGATATTCTTTATTTTGTTACAATAAATTGGTTGTCTTGGTAGAGTGATTTATATTTTCTTTTTTTCTGTTAAGAACCCCAACTTAGTTCTCTATTTTAGTCATTTGTTCGATATGTTAAGGCGCTCTTTACTTCGTTCAAGTAATATCTCTAAGTTGCTTTTTCTTTCTCTTGTCAGTATAAATGTGGAGGAGAACATTAAGAAGATAAAAGCAAAAGAATTGCAGTTAATTATCGGAAGTTTAGGACATGCAGCTCTTGTTTTTGTAAACAAGAAACCAATGGGTAACTATCTCATCTAATGTCTACTTCTTCAACCGTGTTTAATAACTTAAATTGAAATTCCAACATGATCTTAAAGCAATGTAAAAATAGATTAAGTTTTTTGATGAAGCAGTTCATACAACTCAACATGGTATTAGAGCAAGTAAAAGTCCTAGTTCAAATCTCACTGCCACCCTTTATAAAAAACTTATCACTGCTAGGCCCGTGAAAAGCAAAAATTCAGTGTCCCCTATATGATAGATAAAGCTCTAGATGAGGCGGTTCACACAACTCAACGGAGCCAAGAAGAATACTAATATGCTTCAATTTATTCTGTGATTCGAGATGGTATCAAGACACAATTTTGAATTTTATATCCGGAATCGGAATATGGCTCCATTATGAGTGCTAAGATAGCTGACCATTAAATCTCTTTTGCATTCAGAATCTGCAAGCCTCCATGTATATCATGCATTCAGTAACTGACATCCCATTTGGTGCCTTCTTTAGGATTTGGCTACGGTAATCACGACGACGCGAGCTTTGTTCTGAGTAAAAAAATCCATCTTAAGCAAGGAAACAATACAGTGGACATATTGAGCGTGATGGTTGGTTTGCGTAAGTCTATCTCAGTAAATAGGCTTTTCCAATGCTTTGTGTTGAAGCACACATTGTTGAAGTTATTATCAATCATGAATGTTACTGCTCCCACTTTGATTACATTTTTTCATACTCATTTATCATGTGATTCTCTAGAACTATGGACCATGGTTTGACATCTCTGGAGCAGGGGTATCTTCTGTTATCTTCAGCGATTTGAAGAATTCCAAGAATTTTTCTTCTACAGAATGGATCTACCAGGTTCTTGATGATTATTTTGAAAATTTAACTTTTTAATGGTTAACAGTCTTGACATTTTCTCAAACTTATTGCCTGAATTCAACTTTGTGAAAAAGGCATAATGAAGCAGCCTAACTATTGGTATACCGATATACACCAAATGCATGTCAAAAATACACTCGATGTGATTACCACTCAGACCACTTTGAAAGTCCAGTACAAACAGTTGTGCTTTACAGGAAGAAACTCTATAATTTTAGATTCTGATAAAGTTCTCCTAATATACTAGTTGAGGTCAGCACTATGCTGCAACCAAAAGATAGAAAGGGCAATAGTTGGATTGCAAGTTGTCAACTGATTGAGGAAATGTGTCCTACAATTGTTGGGTTTTTACAAGGATTTGCAAGAAACGGAAATTACAAGTAACTGCTTATGTAAGAATTGAAATTACAATTCAACTAGAAAACTGAAAATTACAATATAACAAGAAAAACTGAAATTACAATATTTCTTGAACAAGACCGGAAACTGCTTTGATTTTTGCTGAGTCGAGTGTGGCACTCTGTCCTTAAGACAATATTGCCCCGTATGTATCCTTTATACGTTTCGGACAATTCGTCTCCCAAGATAAAACAGCAATGGAACAATTGAGCAAAGGAAACTCAAGAGCTACCGTGAAGAATATTGAATAATGAAATGAAGCTTGGAAGTTATAGGAAGAACTGATTTTCTGGTTGTATATTTTCGTGTATATCAAGTGTGTCTCAACAATGGTGTAAGGGGTGTTTATATAGGAGGAAGAGGGACTGTTTGACTGCCTCCATAACAGCCATTATTGGCCAAATAATGACCATTATGGAGGTAGTAAAGCCACCAAATAAATGGAGAAAATTGCCAACGGATTGGCCATTATTGGAGGTGTAATTCAGCCAAAATAAATGGCTGAATTGAGTGCTGGACGTTTCTGTTCTGGACCGTCGAAATTCTGACTTTCTGAAAACTTCAGGGACCAAACTGTACATCTTGAAACTTCAGGGATCAAACTGCACATCTGAAAGAATTCTGGTCCAAACTGCACATCTGAAACTTCTGGGATCAAACTGTACTTCTGGCCCAAAAAGATAATATCAGAAGGCCCGTGGCCCGTGGCCCGGGAACCCGGAACCGGACGGGCGGCGGCGGCGCGCGTGGTCTTTCCTTGAACCGAAGCACATCTAGGTCCTCCCTCCTTTAAACACATGGGATACCCCTTGGGGTCCCAAACCCCAAACCAATTTCGAGTCTTATATACACAACAATTCTTTCTTCCTCTACCGATGAGGGAGAATTGAACACAACACCACACTTTCCATGCTTCAAACACCTCACTTCGTGAACCAATATCTCTTTCATTTCTCAATGAAATTTGACGATTCTTGGCCCTACGATTATCTACGTACTTAGTAGATCATGCATGTGTGAAGAACCGGATTCTCCAACATACGTAACACTAGTGTTTAAGCCGTTAAAGTTGGTCGGTCGCAACTCCCGCCAAAGGCAAATTTCCAACAACAATTTCATGGTCCTCTGATATTTACAAAAACAAGCATGCTATCGACAAAATAGATGTTGGTTGTTCTTTCTTTTTCAATTCCTTTTGGGGCTGGAGGGGTGATTTTTCGACTTCTATATAATTTCAGAAGGTTATGACTTTGTTTTTGTAATATCACAAGAATAACATGAGACTTTACTTATTTTCAGGTAGGACTTGAAGGTGAGTAGTACCTTGGACTTGATAAAGTTAGTCATGCAAATAGCTCGCTGTGGATTCAGGGGAATTCTGTCCCAATAAATCAGAATTTGATATGGTACAAGGTGTGTAGAATTGCTTGTATTTATGGTTCACTTGTTTTATGTCAACTGCTTATCATTGAGGTACTTTTCTAGGAATAGAGTGATAGTTAATGCCTTTGCAGGTGCTCTCTCTCATTTCCCCACTGCCCATTATCAATCAATAGTCCACTAGATGAATGATAACTGAAGACAAGAGAAAGCAAGAGAGATCATTAGTTGCTTCTTGTACATGTCCTCAATGCTATTTTTGTCTTTAATCTCTTGTATGTAGTCCCTTTATTTGCAATTAGCATCTGATGAACATAGATAATTTGTTACATCTGTTGTATTCTTGTCTTGATTCTTGATCTCTTATATCCAGGCTAGATTCTCACCTCCTGAAGGAAGAGGTCCTGTATCGCTAAATCTCTCCAGTATGGGTAAAGGTCAAGCATGGGTCAATGGACAGCATGTAGGGAGATACTGGTCTTCTTATCGTTCACCCTCAACTGGCTGTTCCGATAATTGTGACTATAGAGGAGCTTATGATTCCTGGAAATGTCTGAAGATCTGTGGTCAACCTGCTCAAGTGTTGTGAGTAGATAGCAGTTGCTATTGCATTTTACTTTGATGCCTTGCATTGTGATGATCCTTCTTGCAAATAGATTTTACTGAGTACTAACCACTATACCTTCAAATAGGTACCATGTACCGTGTAGTTGGTTAACGCCTGCAAAGAACCTGCTTGTGTTGCATGAAGAGCTTGGCGGTGACCCTTCAAAAATATCTTTATCAATGCGATCTGGGCAAAAGATCTGTACTCATGTATCTGAGTCAGATCCTCCACCTGTTGATACTTGGAAGCCAAACAAAGATATTGCATATCAAGAACCTTCATTGCGACTTAATTGTGAACAAGGATGGACTATCATTGCAGTTAACATTGCTAGCTTTGGAACTCCTGGAGTTGTCATTTGGATGTGCTATCAATAGTTCATCAGGTAATATTACTAGCATTTCTTCATTTATTTCAGCCAATTATTGGCGATGACTCCAGAAAATCCCCTTATACTACTCAAGCATTGTCATCAGCTAAGTCTATATTGTGTAAACTTTATCGGAGAATTGTTAAAACCCACCTTAGTTGAGAGAATGAGCTGTAATCTCCTTATATTGTGTTGGACAATCCTCTCCTCCTAAGCTGGCTTTTGGGATTAAGTTAGGACCAAGGTTCATTCTCTTCATATGATATCAGAGCCAGACCCATCAATTTTTCCTGTCACGAGATAGATTTTGGAATTGAGTCAAGTCCAAGGTCCATTTCTTCACAAGAATGTATCACATGTGTGGCTTATAAGTTGCCGGTTCGAGCAGTCAAATCAGCCAAGGATACTTGCATCAGGGTAGACTGTCTACATTACACCCCTTTTGGGTGCGCCCATTCTTGGGACCCTGTGTGAACACGAAATGCTTCGTGCACCGGGCTGCCCTTTTTATAAGAGTTTCTAAAGGGATCTTGTGATGCCCAACCCATAGCTTGGATGCTTGGATTCTCAAAAAAAAAGTATCCAAGTTGTCGCCATTCTCGTATGTTTGGATTTGAAAATCTTGAGTTACTACAGGAGTGTGTTGGCAAGTCAGGATGTTCCATTCCTATCACCATGGCTAAACTTGGTAACCCATGTCCTGGAGTACTAAAAAGTCTGGCTGTAGAAGCTTTTTGCAGTGTTTGAATCATCAAATTCTGTGGTCCTGGTAGGATGTAGTCAGTGGACTGGCATGGTAACCTTCTTGTCATATTTTCTGCTTCTAGCTAAGCTAGAGTGTGCAACTTGTAATCTATAAAACTTCAGTATTCCACTTGTTTGATGATCCAAAAGAGTATTAAAAGGTATTTTCAGTTCTATGTTCATGGCTTTTGTTATATTACTGGAATGACATCTACATTCATTCTGCAACCTGTATTTTGTACTTAAACTTGGAAATAGACAGGAAACTGGAAACTACAAGTAAACGTGTAGCAGGGTAAAGATGGACTCAAACTAAATGGTGTAGTTGGATTCTACTTTAAGATCTCCAGATTAAGCACACAGACATCCCTTCAGAGACCAGTGAAAAAACACATAAAAATGGAAAAATCATAAAAAGGTTTTGTTTTATTGGAAATTTCCAAGTAAAAGTATAATACATGCAGCAAGGGTGAGGGGGAAAAGAAAAAAAAAAAGGGGGGGGGGGGGGGTTGGAGTGCAGGGTTACAGGCTATTTAACATTAAGAAAGAGAACATCTCTTTTTTCAACATTTAAACAGTAAGCAGAATCTTCCCAATGTGCTTGCTGCTTTCCATTAACTGATGAGCCTCAGCAGCTTCTGCTAAGGGGAAGTACTTGTACACCACCGGTTTCACTTTGCCTGCTGCAATTGCTGGCCAAACATTCTTCTCCACTTCTCTCACAATTTGAGCTTTGTTTTTTGCACTTCTACTACGCAAGCCAGCAGCTGCAGAGAAGTCACAAATAGACGTAAATCTACTGAAAAGCAATCCCAAATGAAGTCCATGTCATTCGTTCAAAGGAAAAAATCCATGAGATTAGATTTCAACATTCTAAGACTTTCTTCTCTCTACAATTGTGAATGCACTTTATTATGAAAAGGGAGCTCCGTCAAAGATATCAGTGAGGACTCTCTAACTAAGAGAAGGATCAGTTAGAACATGGAGGGGATGGACATGTTGGGTAGGATTATGCGAGAATGAGAGAGCTGGACCAGCTATTTCCACGTTATATACAAAATTCAAACAAGCCATCACAGGATATCCGGGAGAAAGAGGTCGAAATTCGACTGACTTGATGAATTACTAACTGAGGATTGCTAAAGAAGAGAATTAGCTCAACATTATATGAAAAATGAATCAGAATATTTCAGTTCTCTTGTTATTAAACTGGGACCTATACCATCTAATAAAAGCTAGTAATCTCAATGGAAGCTTGTGTTGCTTTTGCTTCTGTTACGCTATCACTATTCCATTACTGCAATAAATTGAAGTAGGTCAGTGCATGTTAGTTGACTCTGAGTCCAACGAAGACCAACAGAATATTGTAAAACCATGGTTGGTGGTTGAAAGCAAGGAATGTGCAGACTTTGTCTGCCTGATTATGAGACAAGTGAGGCTGATTATGGTAAGGAACAAAAGCTACGGGAGGAACTGAAGTAGAAGTGAAGTGACGGAACGTGAGAGGAAGAAAATAAAGGAGCATGATAGGAGATTGTCAGAGCTCCTTATAAAAATGGACGTCAAACCATGGTTTCCATGTGATCACAATGGTAAGGAACTCACTTGGTCAAAGTAAGGGATATCAACGTGGCAAATGAATTCTGAGATTGCAAGACAGTTCATTTACGAATTGGAGAACACTAGGATCTGGATACGCACACACACACACATTGAGAGTGAAAGAAAGAGAAACTTGCTTTATATAAACTTCATTGAAGTAGAAGCACTTTATGTAACTAAAATGGTGAAGCAGAAAGAGAAGTTGGAGAATATTAAGATTTCAGGGTAAATTAGATTGCTCCGTTTCTTATGTTGTTTCTTAGAACCGCAGCTGTAATTGAGAACTATTGCTTCCCACGGAATTAACCAACTGAATCTACACTCTAAGCCCATGTGAATAGTAGACCTTAGAAGGCATCTATTGGTATGTGCAACTATATGAATACATTCTCCGCCCACTCATTGAGCTAGTGGGAGGAGGAGAGGATAGGAAGAAACTGGAATTGCAGTAGTGTCTTGTGATTTCTCTCTTCCAGTTGACTAAGGCATTCTTGTTCGAGTCAAACAAGTTCACCATATCAAGCTTAAGAATATATTTCACAGAAAAGTTCCAACTCCAAATATATCAGAGCACATCTGCACTTACCCTGCACTGTTAGGCGTCTTGCTAACAAACAGCCAAGATTTACTTGTGTCACTGTTCCTCCCATAAAACCAATAATGAAGAGCCTACCATCAACATTGAGGCTGTCAAGGTTTCGTTGGAAGTATGGACCTCCTATATTATCTAGTATGACGTCAACACCTGTGTTGAACATTGATATTAGAGTATGATCATTATAAGACATGAGAAGAAATTGAGTGGTGGTCCACTGGGCCCATGAGATGTATGATAGCCATCATAATTTTCCACAGAAAAATTCATATTCCGCAGAAAAATTCATATTCCAATTTTAGTTGATATCACAAAGACCTAGTTCCCAACTTGTTCGGGACTGTGGCGTAGTTGTTTGTTTATACCAAAAGACCTAGCTTCTAATATAACAAATGATGCCTATGAAAATCTTACCTTTCCCTCCTGTTTCTTCCTTGATGCGTGTGACAAAGTCTTCAGTCTTGTAATTGATGCAAACATCAGCCCCGAGTTCTTTACATGCAGCAAGTTTTTCCTCACTTCCTGGTTAACAAGATTTGACATGGTTAGCTGAATGAATTCAGTTCCATAATGAGAAAAGATATCAGCATGAACCTGCTGTGATGAAAACTTTGACTCCAAGGCACTTAGCGATTTGAATTGCAAAGGTACCAATTCCACTAGAGCCTCCATGTATCTGAAAGTAACCCATGTAGCTATTAGTCATTTCACGTACTTGATCTTATTCCACGGGAATCAGGGATATAAAGATTCAATTGTGAAGATATTGACCAAACAATTGTGTCAATTGACTAAATGGCTGATAATCTACACAGATAAAAGAAAAGGAACTACTGCTAAACAAACAAATTGTATTAAAGAATAGCTTTGGACTGTCTAATCACCAGAAACGTTTCACCCAAGGAAAGCTTGCTCGTCATGAAAACGGTCGACCAAACAGTGCAGGCCACTTCAGGAAAGCTAGCAGCATCTTGTAAAGAAACACCTGATGGAACAGGAAGAACTTGTCCAGTAGGTACAGCTACTTTCTCAGCATAACCTCCTCCTCCAATGAGAGCACATACCTATTAGGTGAATCCTTTACATCATCAATACACTAAAAAAACTTCCTTTCAGAAAATACATAGAAATGAACTCTCCTAATCCATGAAGAAAAAGAACATAAGCTCATAAAAACAATGCTGTGATGTCTCCTGCTAAGGCTTAACAGGAACTCAATTGTACCAGTTTCACTTCAGGAAGCTAATGAATTAACTGCTCCCCTAACTAACAAGGGCTAGTTCAAAATCATTCAGGTTACTGTTCAAGGAAATGCGTTCACCTTGAAACAATGAGGCTTTTTGGACCTTTTGGATTTAAGTGTGTTAGTTTGACTAGACGCAAAGTTTATGAAATAGGACTTTTAAATCTTGTGGTCCTAAATTAAAGATGTGTGTAATATACTAAAATATCATTTTGAATCTCATGGTCTTAAACTTGCCAAGTACTCCCTGTACCTTATTACTTGTCCACTTTCCCCTTACCCTTATCTCTCTCCAATTAATTACACTCTAATCGATATTGGTTATTTTCAAGAACACTTGATATTAAGGGTAAAATGGAAAAGATTTAATTAATTTTATCTTGGTTTTTTAAATTGACAAGTAATTTGGGACATATATTTTTAGTAATGTGAACAAGTAATATGTGACGGAGGAAGTAGGATGTTTGAATTGTCAACGTACTAAATATAGAAAGAGACACTTTTTTGGGATAAACCAAAAAGAAAAGTAAGACTTAAATTCGGATGGAGGGAGTATTGTGGATCTTTTGATTCCTTTCTGTTTGTTCTTAGCCAAGTCCCCGTAGATTTCAAATGATTTAGGCCTTTTCAGATAACTTCCTCTATGTAACATTACGCCATGCCAAGAGAAAACTATCAATTCAACAATAACAAGTAACAATTATGCCTCAATTCCAAACTAGTTAGGTTTCCATTCTGCTTTATTTGAGCCCGGTTTCAGACAAACAGACAATTTCAACAACAACAACATCATACCCAGTGATTCCCACACGGTGGAGTCTGGGGAGGGTAGAGTGCACGCAGATCTTAACCCTACCTTGGAGGTAGGGAAACAGACAATTTCACTTGACAAAACTTATATATTCAAGAATAAAGTTGACATCTTTTTAAATGGAATTGAAATCAGACAAACCTGGTCACCAATTTTCCATCGAGTAACGTCCTTGCCGACGGCTTCAACAGTGCCGGAACATTCAAGACCTGGGTATTCGCTATCACCTTTAGGGGGTGGGTATTTACCTTGGCGTTGAAGGGTATCAGCTCTATTAAGGGCAGTAGCTGCTACTTTAATCAACACTTGATCATCTTTCATTTGTGGGTCTTCCACTTCTTGTAGCTCCAACACCTTTGGATCACCGGCGCTTGTGATTACTACAGCCTTCATCCTTATCAACTCGATTTTACAGAGGGCTTGCTGATGAGTGATGATGACTATGGATTGTGTGTGTGCCACTATTTAGTGTCGAGTTGGAGAGGCTTACACGACTTTCTTGCATACATATCCTAATAACCAAACCTGAACCAATTTCGTTGACACTAGCTTTTCGAGATTGAAATAATTTATTCTTTCGCCGTAATTTTTTTATATATTTTATTATTTTAAATTATTAATTATGGTAACTAATAATATTTTTATTTAATTTTAAAAAATATAAATTTTATTTTTAAAAATTAAATATTTTATGTTCAGACACTCAATCAAAATTAATAAATTTAACTGTCGAAAAATGAGTGTCAAACAAATTGAGACAGAGAAGGTGATATTTTTTGGTTTTTTTTTTGGTTTTAAATAAAATAATTGAATGGCACCAACTATGTAAATATTTCTTTAAAAATTATTACTATTATATATAGTCTTATTTTAATAAGACCAAGAATTTATTTATGTTAAAGTTAACGTATTTTCAATTGAGTCATTGATTATTCATCACGTTTAATTAGATTATCATCAAGATATTTCTGTAAATGACATTATCTTAAAGAATAATTAACTTGGTAATGTTATATTACATATATTAATTAGAATATGTATTTGAAAATGTATGTCATATATTTTTTAGAAACGGCCAAATAAACAACCGATAAAACACGATAAAAATAGAATTGATAAAAAATTATCTTGATTCTAATATTTAATTAACTTTATTTAGAAGAAAATCAACTCAAGTTAAACCAACATATAATATATTTTTTTTATCCGGAAAGCTTTATTTTTTTTTTCTAGTCAAAAGTCACGATAACAACAATAACATATTCAAACATTTCACAAGTAAAGTTTAGAAAATGTGTAACACTTTCCTTATCAACGGAGATGGAGCATCATTGTCAATGGCAGATTCAAAGGGTAGAAAACGGAAGTTGCATGTTCCTCGCAAGAAGGGGTCGCTATCTATTTTCAACAATCTGACGGACGAACTCCTTAATGAAATCCTGATTAGACTACCAAGTAGCAAATTGGTTTGCAAACGCTGGTTTTCTCTAATTACTTCGTCACTACTTCTGTCGTTCACCATCGAAATAAGAATAAAGCAATTCTCCCCTTTTCTTCTTTTACATGATCGGGAAAATAATCATGTAGAATATGTAGTGCCCTAAACGGAAACGCGGTTTGTCATCAAGCTAGGGTTTCTTCTAGGTCGACCCGATAAAATATGCTTAAAAGCATCCTGTGGTGACCTAATTTTATGCTCTGCTGGAAAAAATTACTTGATCTGTAATATTCTGACTAGGCAAGGGATTGTTCTTCCCCCTTCCCTAAATATGGATGGACGTATTGGTTTCTTGATTGAGCCTAATTGTGTGGATAATGCTCCATACAACGTGCTAAGATATTTTCTTTATGATAATTCTAGGATATTTAATGTCAAGATTTTTTCGTCTGAGCAAGGAAGATAGACCAGGTTGGTTGTTACATCCCTGCGGAATTTGAATTCCTTAAAGAGCAATACTTCACTTAATTCTTGTGGACTAAGGTATATGAAGGAAAAGTCTATTTGACAATGAAAGTGATCAAAGATATTCGTTTTTCAAAAAACTTTAGCTTGTACACAAATACAACAGCCCTTTCTAAATCCATGTGAATTCCTCTTCGTAGTTTTTCATTTCACCAGGCCCGTGAAATGATTTGACTTTCAAAATTCAACAAAGACGAGTGTTATATGGATTGGCTTATAAGAGTAACGAATGGGCTGACTTTGTTATGACATTTGATCCTGCACAAATTCTACACATTATTGATTTACCACTTAAGGCTCGTGATGTTCAAAGCTTATTGTCATATAAATTGGGAGTGTGTCGAGGTCGTCTACATTTTGCTGTACTAACTTTACACATAAGTCTATACCCTTGTATAAGTGTATGGGAGCTTGAGGATTACAGATTGGGAAAATTGACTTTGGTGCACAAGAGAATCCCTACAATCACAGCGTTAAGAGTCCGACGCTTACGTTATGATACCAAAAATTCGGTTTCTGTACTAGCTTTTCACCTAAACAATGAGGATCTTATATGTTTTCGTGTAAGTAATTATTGTGTTGTGGTGTACAATTTACGAACAGATAAAATGGAAAGCTCTACCCGCCCTCGTATATTCAAGCTGCAGAATTCGCCAGGAGTACTAACACCAAGCGGTGGTGCATTACAAGTATTACCAATTACACAAAAATGGTGCCCAACACCAGTAAGAGAATCCCTTTGATCTCAAAACTTTCTATCAGGAGTGTCTTGGTCGTTTGGATTAGAGTTGTTGATCGTTCTTATCGTTTTCTTTTTGTTGCCCGTTTTTAGTGCATTAATTATGCCTATGTTTTAGGCATATGATACAGTGTTGAACTCCAACCATGCTAACTTAGAATTGTTTTTTTGTTTTGCTTGGTTGTTAGCAAAGACATTTCTTTAGGGTTATTGTGTTCATAATTTTTAACTCCTCAGTTACTCCCACCGCTCAATATTTTTAATGCCTATAACTTTATACTGTCAGCAGGGGCGGATCTAGGGCCCAGTGAGGGTGTTCATGAAAAAAATTACACCGTATATATTAGGGTTTTATTTTTATTTTTATTTTTATGTACATATATAGATTTTGAATATCTTAAACACAAGAAGATGTTGGTTTAGTGGTTTAGGGAGTTCAAAATTCACCTTTTGGTTTCAAGTTCAAATCTCGAATCCGCAACTGACTGTTAGTATATTATCATCATGATCTTGAACCAACACTGCTCTCACTATTTCTCCACAAATTTACTATAATAATTCTTAAGTTCCTTGATCATGCGTGTACCAAAAAGTTCAATAACAAAACTAAGGGAAGAATCATGATATAATATTTTTTCCTACAAACCTACTATATGCGCTAAGCCGCTAAGCAGATTGTGTGTTATTCCCATCCAGAAGATGTTCCAAGGTTAGCTTGTTTAAGTTTTTCAGCAACAACCTGCAATCCATTATCATATGATCCCTCCATCCTAAAAATATTGTCTTGACACAGAGTTTAATAAATAAAGAAAAACTTTTAAAATGTGTGGTCAAAACAAGCTTTAGATATTTATGTGTTGTAAATCATCTCATAAAATTAAATTATTTTTTATATATAGAAATGTGTCAATTTTTTTGGGACAAACTAATAAGGAAAGGAGGAAGTAAGAATTTATGAACACTGTTTTGTGCAAGCATCGATAACGTTTTTGTGAGTAGATGTTAATTTAGAGCGGAGTTAGACTCAGTACTCTTGCGATTCTTGTTCCTTGTTTTAATCCTGGAGTTTCATCTTCTAGGCATGAAATAGCATTGTTTGCGGTTCTAGAGAATCCTATTATCGATTTCCCTTTGAAGTTTCTTATAATGACTCCTATGCCACTTTTTCTTGTTTCGAAGACGGCCTATTTGCGCTTCGCCATTGAAGTTTCGATTCTTTTGATTTTTGGTTTGACCAGTAATCGAAAATAAATTATTGAACTTTACGAATGTCTTATTAATTTATTAGCATTGCAATATAGTAATGTTAGATGTGATCATCCGCCATGAACCTGGTCAATATAGAGATTAAGCATCAACATCTCAACAATATGATCAACTGGGGAACCTTTAATCCCGTTTGTTTTTCGAACATTTGACTTGTTCTAAATCACAATCTTTTTAATGGGAAACATGACCCAATCTACTTCCACAAAACTTGTGTCAATGTTGTAGAATACGATCACGGCTGCTAGCACTAACAATAGTAAGCAGAACATACCAAAGTGTTAAATGAGAACCTCCTAATAGAGGTTTCTAAAAACTTAACATTGATAAGTCCTCTCTGGGAAACCTACACCCAAGTTGAATTGGTGGAGTGATTAGAAATTGTTGGAAATTTGCCTTTGGCGGGAGTTGCGTCCATCATTGGGTATGTATTTACAATTGATGGTGGGGCTGTGTCTTGGAAATCCTCTAAGCAAACTTGCATCGCCCGATCCACAATGGAATCGGAGTTTATCGCTTTAGACAAAGCAGGAGAAGAAGCTGAGTGGATTCATGACTTCTTAGAGGTTGTTCCGTGTTGGAACAAACCCGTACCTTCTGTAATGATCCACTGCGACAGCCAGTCGGCTCTAGGAAGGGCACGGAATGCTATGTACAACGGCAAGTCTCGTTATATTAGACGGAGGCATAAGACCGTTAGACATCTGATCACCACGAGTATAATATCCATTGATTACATAAAGTCAAAGGATAATATATCAGACCCACTGACAAATGGTTTACCCAAGGATCAGATGGTCTGCCTGTCTAGGGGAATGGGCTTAAAACCCAAAGTATAAGGACCAATACGTTGGTAACCCAACCTTACTGACTGGAGATCTCAGGAATTTGGTTCGATGGAAAAACTAAGCTGTAAAGGTTCAGTTGATCGCTTCAGTGGAAGCATGAGCACTTCGGATAGTGATTTCTGTAAAGAAACACCAAATCCAAAGTCATTCCCGCAATAGACGTTAAGTGTTATCTGCAGTATGGGTAAAGGTTAAGTTTTCAAAACCTTTAATGATCCTCAACAGTTGAGGTTAGGTTTGGAGAAACTTTTAATGGTTCCTAATACTCTTGAAGTGGGGTATAGCAGGATACCTTGTAGGAGACCACCTATTTAAGTGCGAGGATAGGCCGCCTCAAATGAACGCACTTAAGAATCTAAGAAGTTGTCCACGGCCACAACGGACAAAACATTACGAAGAAGAGAGTAAGGGAATTTGTTGTGTTGGTACTATTGACTTGGCTTACAATAAACACTGACGGTTCAAGACATCACGTTCACCGCGCAGTAAGTAAGTCCGATGGTATTTAACTATGGAAGGTTCAAAATTGAAGCTACCTCTCCTTATGCAATATCGGCCCGCTGAAATATTGCTGGGAAAAGGCACCATGCGAGTGCGCCAAAATTTCTTTCAAGAGGGGATTGTTGGAAATTTGCCTTTGGCGGGAGTTGCGTCCAACCATCTTTAATGACTTAAACACTTGTGTTCCGCATGTTGGAACATTCGGTTCTTCACACGTGCATAATCTACTAAGTAAGTAGATGACCGTAGGGCCAAGGATCGTCAAATTTCGTTGAGAAATGAAAGAGATATTGGTCTACAAAGTGAGGTGTTTGAAGCATGGAAAAAGGTGTTAAAGAGCAATCATCCCTCATCGGTGGGGGAAGAAAGATTTGTTTAGTTAATAAGGCTCAAGGTTGGCTTGGGGTTTGGGACCCCAATGGGTATCCCATGTGTTTAAAGGAGGGAGGACCTAGATGTGCTTCGGTTCGAGGATAAGCCCACACGCGCGCCGCCGCGCGCCCGTCCGGTCCGGTCGTGGGTTGTGCTTCTTCTGATATTATCTTTTTGGACCAGAATTATTTCATATTTACAGTTTGGTCCCTGATCAAGTAAGTCAAAATTGGGCAGAGAACTTGGCTGTTGGTATTTGAAACGTTAATCAGCCTTAATTTGCACTCAATTCAGTCATTTGTTTTGGCTGAATTACTCTCCCTAAAGGTCAATCCGTTGCACATCAATTCACCATTTATTTTGGTGAATTACTACCTCCATAATTGTCATTACTTGGCCAGTAACAGCAATTATGTGGGCAGTTGGTAAGACTTCTCCTTCAACTATATAAAGGACCCTTTGCACAACTGTTGAGACACACAGAAACTAAAACGAAATCAGATTCTTCTTATATTCAACATTATTTCATTACTCAAAATTCTTCAAGGTAGCACTTGAGTTTCCTTTGCTCAATTGTTCAGTTGTTGTTTTATCTTGGGAGACTATTGTCAAGGACGTAGAAAGGATACATACGAGGCAATCTTGTCTTAAAGACAGAGTGCAATCACTCGACTCAACATACCAAAACTGTTCCAGTTTCTTGTTCAAGTTCATTGAAATTTCAGTTTATTGTAATTTCATTGTGTTGTAATACTTAACAGTTACTCATTTCCGTTTCCTGCATCTTTGTAAACCACAAAACTATCATTGGATTATTGGATTCATTAAGGGAATTTCTATCACCACAAATACTCTATAACTCTACTGGAAAATGCTTCTCATTCTATCGAGGTAATTAGAATGCTCAATAATGATGATCTACCTTACAGTTCTATTATCCATCATCCATGAATGCAAGTATCTGATGTAAAGGTTAAAAAAATTGGCGATAAAGCATTGCTGACCTTGTCGCAAAGGAAGGAGCTAAACGAAATCTTTTTGATAGAATTAGATTTTTAATAGTTCTCTCAGTATTTGCCAATGAAATAGTTCTGACAGATATTTTGAGAACTACTTTTTGATTTGTAATAGTAATTCGGTAGTTAATACTGTAGAACTACAAAGAACTCTACTGCTCCAATTGGCATGTAAAATTTGCTATCTCCAACTTACCAAAAAGAAGAAGAAACTGTTAAACACGTTCCTTGTTTGTTAAACCGCCTTTCTATTACAACTCAAAACAGAAAACAAAGAAAATCCTAAAAAAAATCGAGAGTAAGAATGGTCTGAACAGATTTTCCGACAGATCGGTGACGGGGTTAGTCAATAACAAGAACGCAATAGTGAAAAAATCCATTTCAATATTAATCCGGACATATCAATTACACACCCTAATTAATATCTATACAAAGAATGCTACTCCCTCCATTTCATTTTACTTGAAGCTTATACTAAAAAACAATTTTATTCATTTTAACAAATCAAGAAAATAAGGTTAATTTAGTAAAATAAATTTCTAATAAACACTTTCGTAAGAGAGTGCCAAGTAAACGGAGAAAAAAATAATTTTAATATTAATGTCGATTCTCCTACATATTAGTTACACGCCCTAATTCCCGTATTTATACAAATAATTGGGCTAATTACAAAATAGAGTCACAACTCAAGTGCTACGGGGTCATAACACTTTCCTTGTCCAAGTGCAATATGGAATGTACCACTATATATACATATATCAACGGAGATAGAGCATCATTATCAATGGTAGATTCAAAGAGTAGAAAATCTAGCGAGAAAAGATGGCTACCTACTTTCAGTAATCTGACGGACGAACTCCTTAATGAAATCCTGATTAGACTACCAAATAGCAAAGAAGCAATTCGATGCAAATTGGTTTGCAAACGCTGGTTTTCTCTAATTTCCTCTGATTACTTCGTCACTACTTTTGTCGTTCACAATCGAGATAAGGATAAAACCATTCTCCCCTTTAATCTCGTGTTACATGATCAGAAAAATAATCAGGTAGAATATGTAGAGTGCCGCCATCCTAAACGTGGTTCATCAAGCCGTGTGGATTTAGGGTTTCTCCCAGCTCGATTCGATCAAATTTGCTTAGAAGCATCCTGTGGTGACCTAATTTTATGCTCTGCTGCAAGAAGCTACTGCATCTTTAATATTCTGAATAGGCAATGGATTATTCTTCCCGCTAATTATTGCCCGATCAAATCTGGTATTGGTTTCTTGGTTGAGCCTAATTGTGTGGATAATGCTCGACACGAGTATCAGGTGTTACAATATTGGTGTGTTGATAATTCTAGGATAAATATTGAAATTTTTTCGTCTCAGCAAGGAAGATGGACCAGATTGGTTGTTACATCTCTGCGCCGTTTGATTAACTTAAAGAGCAATACTTCACTTATTGCTTGTGGACGGATGTTATATGGATTGACTTATAATATTAGTGTTCGAGCTGACTTTGTTATGGCATTTGATCCATTCACTAATGATCCTGCACAAATTCTACACATTGTTGATTTACCACTTGAGGCTCGTGATAGTTGTGGCTTCTTGTCCTCTAATGTGGGAGTGTGTCAAGGTAGTCTACGGTTTGCTCAAGTGACTATTCAAACAAGTCCATACCCTTGTATAAGTATATGGGAACTTGAGGATTGCAGAATGGGGATATGGACGTTGGTGCACAAGAGAATCCCTATAATCACAGCGTTAAGAGTCCCAACATTGCGTGCTGATACCACAAATATGTTTTCTGTACTAGCTTTTCACCCAGATAATGAGGATCTTATATGTTTTCGTGTAGGTAATCATCGTGTTGTTGTCTACAATTTACGAACGGATAAAGTGGAAAGCTCTACCCGCCCTCATATATTCAAGCTGCCAAATTCGCCGGTAGCACTAACACCAAGCGGTGGTGCATTACAAGTATTACCAATTACACAAAAATGGTGGCCAACACCAGTAAGAGAATCCCTTTGATCTCAAAGCTTCCTATCAGGAGTGAATCCTGGTCATTTGGATGAAAGTTGTTGATCGGTCTTATCGTTTTGCATATGATATAGTGTTGAACTCCAACACTGATTTAGAATTGTTTTTAGTTTTGCTTGGTGGTTAGCAAAGACCTTGAACCAACACCATTCTCACTATTTCTCCACAAATTTATTATATTGATTCTCAAGTTCCTTTCTTGTCTTGTACAAAAGAGTTCATTAACATTACTAGGGGAAGAATCTTGATACAATATATTATTTTGACGAAAAGAATCATGATACAGTATTATTTTTTTCCCCCTACAAACCTACTATATGCGCTAAGCAGATTGTGTGTTATTCCCTTCCAGAAGATGTTCGATAGGTCCAGCTTATTTAAGCTTTCCAGCAGCAACCTGCAATCCGTTATGTATGAAAATTTATGAATATTATTTTGTGCAAACATCGGTAGTAAAGGCGCTATATGAGAATTTATGAATATTATTTAACTCAAATTGGTTCTAAAGTGGCTAACTGCAGATTTGTAGTAAACAATATGACTATGGCTTAAGTAGTGGCCCCAAAATCGGCTATCTATGCACTTTCCCCTCATATATTGGCCCCATGCTAACATCATCTAGTAAATAGATGTGTTTGATACTAGCGGAAATATTTTTCGGAAAATAACACAATATTTTCTTGGATTAAAGAATGATAATAATATGTAAATATTGGTTGAAGTAGTTACACAATTATCAGGTCAACTTATAAACAAATTACAAATAAATCTTAATGATAAGTACTAAGATAATCTTATAAAAATGGTAACTAACAGATTAAACTATACTTATATCGGTAATGTAAATAATCTTTACATTATCAGTATATATAACTTAAATCTAATCAAGATATGCTTGCCCTTCCCCCTCACAATCCCCTCCACCCCAAACAAAAAAAAGTCATATAAAGGATGCATACCAAACACCAAGTGATATTTTCCATGCAATGCATTTTAGTTTGGCCATTTAACACTGTTGGATGGCAGCAGGAAAAAAGTCTTCTATAACAAAGTTGACACAACTGAGATTTTAGCAGGTTTGTTCATTCTCCCCTTTTGTGCAAATTGCACCTAGAGAAGAAGATAACAAGTTTCCAAATGTAACAGCATCTCTCTATAGTTAAATGTTCCACTATTTAAGAAGCATTAGATGAGAAATATTTCCTTGTATTACTCACTTCTCTCATCATCCTTAGCTTCAAAACTTAAAATACCAAAAAATGAAACCATTTGGCTTTCAATTTGCAGCTATCCTTCTGTTATTGCTTAATATTATTATGATACTAGAAACACAAGCAGCTTATGTTAAACCTCAGCGCATCACGTGTTATAAACGTTACAGCAAATGCTATCTCAAGTACATAACTTGCCCTGAAGTTCGCCCAAAAGATCCCTATGCTAAAGAATGTTTTCTTGATTGTTACTCTCCCAAATGTGAAGCAGTATGCAGAAATAAGTGTTTTCAACTCATTGAAGCTTAGCTATATATATATTTTAAATCTTTTTTAGCTGATTACATTATGCTAATGATTTTCGTATGTAAGTTACAGAATGAAAACCAAATTGTAATGGTCCTGGTGCAGCTTGTTATGATCCTCGTTTCATAGGCAGGGATGGGACTGTTTTCTACTTCCATGGCAAAAAAGATGAGCATTTCAGCCTAATTTCAGATTTCAACGTTCAAATAAATGTTCGTTTCATTGGCCTCCCTCCTACTGGCAGAACGCGAGATTTTACATGGATCGAGGCTTTAGGCCTCATGTTTGGCTCACATAACTTCACCCTTGAGGCCACCATGGCAGAAAATTGGGATCAAGAAGCTGATCATTTGAAATTCACTTATGATGGAATGACTTTTAATGTTCCAATAGGCCATCCATCGGTATGGGATTCCCCTGACCAAAATCTTGAACTGGAAAGGACCTCAGCAACAAACAGTGTAAGAGTTACAATTCAAGAAATTGTGGAAATCTCAGCCAATGTTGTTCCTGTGACAGAAGAACAGGACGCGATACATAGTTATGGAAAACCTAAAAATGATAGCTTTGCTCACTTAGAAGTGGAATTCAGATTCTTTGTCTCCAAAAGTTGAAGGAATTCTTGGCAGCACTTACCAGCCAAATTTCAAGAATCCAGCCAAGTCAGGGGTCGATATGGCGGTTATTGGTGGTGATGACAAGTACAAGACTAGTTCACTTCTATCAGATGACTGCAATACTTGTACTGTTTTCACTCCTGGAAAAGTGGTTGCTGAGAGAGATTTGCCAATGGATTATGGCTCTCTCGATTGTACTGGTGGAAATGGAATTGTGTGCAAGAAGTGATCTTTTGGTCTTAGTAATCACATGATAAAAGAAAGGAAGCAAAGAATAAGTTCAATTCCTATAGTAGTTATACTAATTAGCAGTTTGTATCAGCATTGTTTATTCCCATGAATCTACCTTTTTTATCTAATGTTAAATCTAGTTTGCTTCGTTTTGAATAATGACTTCATTTGACTCTTGAAAATTAAAGGATCATTCTATAACTCATTAGGATTAATAAATAATTGATCTGCAGAAACTGATTAATTATTCAAAGGAAAATTGAGTACCAAGTATGTGCCATGGCATCAAAATTCTCTTTACTAACATCTCAACAAGATTTTTTTTTTTAATACCAATTGAGGATTTTTATTCAATTTTATGCAGTTCAGAGGATTGAGGGACTGAAACAAAGTTCAATTTTCCCTGCTACAATTTTGAAGGATCGTAAGGACTACCTTTGTATGAGAGATGAGGAATCTAAAAATAACACACAACAAATCTTAGTAGAGCCATTTTTCTATTCAAATTGTAAAAGCAATGTTAGGTCACTTCCTCCAAATATATTGAAGCTAATTGTAATTCTAATTTGTGATACTACTAACACCTCTTAAAGGGCTAAAAGCGGCAGTTCTCATAATACTCCCTCTATTCCAATTTACGTGGTATCATTCTTTTTTATATGTTTCAAAAAAAATGTTATTTTTTATATTTAGAAACAATTTAACTTTATGAGATATTTATAGCCACACATTTATATAAGATTTGTTTTGGATCATATATTTTAGAAGTTTTTTAAAAACTTTGTGTCAAGTCAAATGGTGTCACATAAATTAAATCGGAGGAATTAGTAAAGTAAAGTTTAGGCGGCGACATATATAGCTACTCAATTCAACCCCAACCAACAAGTTTTTTTGTTTTGTTTTGTTTTGTTTTGTTGTTGTTGACATAAAATACAAGAAAATTGTCGGATTTTGTATTGAAAGATAAAAAACAATTGTTTGTATCTCAGAATCGAGAACATTCGGCTAAAGAAATTCAAAATTACTATTCCATCTATCCAATTTATGTGTACAGTTCGAATTTCGAGAGTCAAATTTATTAATTTTGATCGTGTCTTCAAACAAAGAATCTTTAAATATTTTGAGATAGAATTTATATATTTGAAATTACGTAAAAGGGACTATAAGTCACAATAATTGACAATTCAAATACTTAAATACATATGAAAAAGTAATGGTCAAAGAAAAGCTCATTTGAATCTCAAAATTCAAAATATGTCACATAAATTGAAACTGATAGAGTACTGTCATTTTGATTGGTTTTGAGAATACTTAAGAAGGCTAAAGAATTCCAAAATTATGTTTGATCAGTATTTATTTTCTCCAAACGAGTAGCCAAGTGATAGATACAAGGAAATCGTCATGGCACCAATAAAGATAGTAAAATAAAATTCAAAAAAGGGGGGATAAGAAACAAAAATGGTAAACGTCGGCTCCTTATATATTGGAAACAAAGTAAATTAAACGTGAAGAAACATTTGGACCCGTCGAGACGTTATACAATTATTGAGTATGGAAGGTGACAAATGAAAGTCACTCACGTAGGCCCATACTTCACATGTCTTGCTTTAATGCATGGCTATTGTATAAAATATTTATATAGTTAAATTATTAAATCTTTTTATGTAATAAATATTTCTTTTTCTATTTCACTTTATCTGTTGTAGCTTGATCTAAAATAAAATTTAATGAAGAGAGTTGTGATTTTAAATACTTCATAATATTTGTGAGGTTATAATAAAATTTTTAAGATAATAAATATATTAATACTATTTGTGTGATCATTATATCTCTTTTCTAACTGATTAATAAAAAAATAGTGTCAACCAAAATTATATTGACAAAATTATTAATACTAATTTGATGAAAGAGATAAAAAAAAATTGCTATTATTGCACAAATTAAATTGCGTCGATTGTATAATTTTTTTACCTTGACAGTATATGTAATTTAGCTTAAATCCTTACTCCTACTTTTGTCTTTCTATGGTGTATTCTAGTTATCTTCATTAACAATCTTTGAATTCACGCCTCCAGCTTGATTTTAAATTTTACTAGTTTGACATCAGCTATGCTCGGAGACTGCTTTATAGTAAAGGTGGTCAGTGGGCCGGGCTCGGATTTGGCGGGCCGGGTATTGCTGGGTCGGGGCGGGACAGGCGAAGGGGTCGGGGTTGGGTCTGGCGGGACTTGCTCCAGTCCCGTCCCGATCCCGATCGGGGCGGGGCGGGGTCCGGCGGGTTTTCCTTTTTTGTTTTTTTAAATAACATATGTATAAAAAAAACTCAATAAACAAGACAAGATAGTGTAATAAAAACATCTCAGGGCTGTTTTTGTACCTCTTATATTATTTAATAGACATATGATTTTTTTATAATACAAATACAATTGTCTAAAATCTAAATTGTAACTTTGCGGTGTTGTCCAAAAGTTGCAAATTACATAATAAAATTGCAATTAAAAAAATTACATTCTCAAAAAAACATGTTCTAATTGCTTGATGATTTCCTGTGGTTCTTCGGTTGGAATTGGTATTTGTTGATCAAATTGATCCACATCGCTTCCACCACCTTCGGATAAGATTTCGTTGTAGTTTTCGTCTTCTTCTTCGTTGATCTCCGGTTGACCGCACCTTCTCCGCTCCGCTCGTATCCAATCTCTGAATATCGCAATTTCCAAAGTGTCTCAGGCTAATGAGTGTTTGTGGTCTCCTATTTGATATCTGCCGTGAAAAGCGCTTTGACGCCTTGATTAATGACGCTTGAATGTTCAAAACATCTCGGGCCATCAATGAAAGTGTCGGAAAGGTCTTCTCATTCCCCTCCAGTATTTCAGCAAGTCTTCATGTCCATCTTCATTGATAACTTCTTGGTACGATACAGAACCCTGCAAACCAAAAATATCCAACTCGCTAATTTGGTTAGTAGTAGAGGTACGGCCGCACATTCTATTTCTGAGGCTTTCAATACTAGCCGCAGAAACATCATGTCTTTTGTGAGGGTGTGTTGAAGATGAAGATGATGGTATGGAAGCCGGTAAGTTACTAGCATTTTCTTGTTGATAAAACCTATATATTTTTTTGCATTGGTCTTCTATGCTAGACAACACTTCTTCTTTAGTTTGTTCAATAGGTGGTGGGTGATTTAGATTTTTGGGACTTGAAGGTGGTAGTACTTCTATACAATCGTAAATAGTTTCAATTAGTGATTTAGTACCGTCTATTTTAATAGTCGGATTTAATACAGAACCAATAACATAAATAGTGGGAATAGGAATAAAATATTTTTTTATTTTGATAAATATTTTTTTAATATATGCAATATAAGCTGGTTTTTCCATATATTCACCAAGTAATAAAAATATTAGAGTTATATAAAACAACATAGTTGAAATAGTAGGATAATATATACCGGAAAATTCTTTTGTTGCTTGAAAAAATTTCTCTAAAAATACAATAAGTTCGGAAATTTTTACCCAATCACTATCTACAATCATATCAGCTGGATTTTGATTATGAGAGTTAAAAAATAAAGTTATAGGTTTTCTATAGTCATAAGCAACAAATAGTTGCTCGTATAAAGAATTTCACCCAGTGGATACTTCTTGTGGAATTTTTCTATAAGATAGTTCACAATCGTGACAAGTTTTTTTATATTCTTTTCTACGTTGTACTTTTTTACTTTTAAAAATAAAATTTATAGCAAATTGTATTTTACTAAGAATGTCTTCAAAAAGTGATAGACCATCCTTTACAATTAAGTTATATATATGGCACGCACATTTTATATGAAAATGATCTGGAAAAGATGGAGTTAAACTATTTTTTAAAATTGTAATTGCGTAATTGTTAGAAGAAGCGTTATCTAATGTAATAGTTATAATTTTATCGGTTATTCCGTAATAATGGCACACTCGATAAATATTATCTGCAATAAAAGTACCAGTGTGCCTATCATCTATATATCTATACGCTAAAATACGTTTTTGCATAGACCATTTATAATCTATCCAATGACAAGTTACAGTTAAATAATCATGACCGTTAGTACTACGACCTATATCAGACGTGATAGATACTTTGCCATTAAAATGATATAATGAATAACGTAAATACTGTTGATATTCATGCGCGAATTTAAATACATCTCTCTTAACAGTTGATCTAGAAAAACCGTTAAAAGCAGGATTATATATATCTCTAATGTAATGAATAAAACCGGAAGATGAAGGAAATGAAAAAGGCAAACCCTCCACAGCAACTAATTTTGATATTGCTTCCCTATCTCTATGTTTATTGTATTTATGGCCTACAATTCCCCCCGTCATAGGGTTAATTTGACCATGTACTTGGTGGGACGATATCGATATGTGAACCTTGTCCCGATGGAGCGGGCGTTCTTGGCGATTTTGAAGCCTGGTATTGGGCATACCTAGCTGGATGAGCACTTACTACGTGTCTAATTAACCCCCCCCCCCCCTCCGTCCCACCTTGACCTTTTCCAGTTTTAAATTTTAAAATATTTTTACAAATTTTACATATATCTACTTGATTCTCTACGTCCCTATCAAAAAATGTCCATGCATCTGATTTTAATGGTCGTTTTGCTGGACCTTGTCTCATACTAGGGGGAATAGGAGGTATTTCAGTTGAAGGTGCACTACTGGGTGTGTTGTCATCAACATTAGTGGGTGTATCATCTAGATCATCGTCTAAATTAAAGTCTTCTTGAGTTCCAGAAAATAACTCCTCGTTTAAATCTAATGGTATTGTAGGAAAATGTTGAGTATCAACAAAATCATCCTGTGTAGGAATAAGATGACTAGAAGAAGTACCCTTGCCCTGGTTGCCCCTACTAGAAGAAGCACCCTTACCCTTACCCTTAAACATACCTCTTAATCCTTCCATTTTAATTATGATAATAAATAATTAAAGATAATAAAACTAAGTGCGCTAAATAAAATAAACATACAATAATAATTTAATGAAGGAACGAATGTACCAAACGCCGACGTAACGTCGACGTGTAATCGAGAGGTTGAAAATTGAAACTTTGCTCGATGGAAGATCCTCAAGCTAGTTGCCAACTTCACTCCCAATTCCCAAATGAATAAATAAAATTGAATATTTAGCAAACAATGTAGACTTGTTGAGAGATTAGAGAGATTGTAGGAAGATTTGTGAGAAAGATGAAGAGAAAATGAGTTATTTATAGTTGGAAAATTGAGTTAAAGTGTAAATATAATAACTCATGGGTTAAAAATAAATATTAAGGGGTAGGGGGTTGGGGGAAGGGGGAGGCCTAAAATGGTCGTTGCCCAACGGCCAAAATCTAAAATGGTCGTTGGTGCAACGGTTATATTTGCAAAGGGGGGAGAACTCGGGCGGGGTCGGGGTCGAGGTCGGGACGGGCTCGGGTCAGGCGGGCCTGGGGCGGGCTCAGATTTGGCGGGACGAGACATTGTCCCGTCCCGAGTTCGAGTCCCGCCACCGTTTTTATTTTTTTTACGCGGGCTCGGGACGGGTCGGGTCGGGCCGTCCCGGCCCACTGGCCCGCCCTACTTTATAGTTTATAGTATCTATATTTGCAGCAGAGCAACTTGTATTTCTTTTCCTCCCCACCCTTTTTTGTTTTACATTAAAAAGGAAATAATTGCATGTACCAATATTTTCTTGGTGCTCAAGGTATTCTTTACAGAATAAATGGTGGCTTTTCTTCTTTCCTTTTTGAGTGTAAAAGCATACACGGTTAACTCCTGATATCCTGGACAGCTGCTCAACAAAATCTTTGCGGTTCATCTTCTTCTTTAAACTCTCAAAGGTAATCTTCTTTTTTTGTTTCTTTATATATTCTTCAGATTTTGATTGTATCATGTCATTGTTGAAGCTTATGTTGTGACCCTCTGAGTTTTCTGAACTCAAATATTTAATTAGTCATTTGCAAGGTTTTTCTGACATTCAGTTATAACAAAAATGTACTTCCCCCCCCCCCCCCCTTTCTTTGTTTAAAAGATCTAATAAAATTTAAGGTACCTGCTGATATGGTTCTTCAATGTGTCATATGTAATGGCGTGAAGATTACTTTCCTTTCTTTTGGTTTAGTTTAGTTTTTGGCGTATGTACCAGATAGCTCATAATTCCCACCACGAAAAAAAGACAGGTGGGGGCAGGGCTTAGGGTTCATACGCAATAGACGAGCTTCTTGATCAGAGGAGGATCTAGGATTTAAATTTTGTGGGCTCAAAAATGCCATTGAATCCATTAACCATTTGAGTTACTGGTTCGAAATTTAACATTTGGACATATTTAGTAGATTTCTAAACCTATTTTGGGCTCAGCCCATAGCTTATACTGTAAATCTGCTTCTGTGTTGACATATGTACATAAGATAACTCAAACCAAAATATAGCTCGTGACGGGAGGATTGTCCAAGATCATCTATGTAGTCAACAACTCATTTTCTCAACCAATGTGGGACACTTGACAAAAAAAAAATTGTGAATAGTTAAAGATACTGTTTTTCTTCTTGTCCAGTTTAGGTTGTAGAATATTGAAAAGTTAAATTATCTGTAGCAGAGGTTGGTAGGCTGATGTTGACAATCTTTTTTTATTTCCGTGATGCTGTCATTCTTCTCTTCGTCTGATTTTTTCATTCGACGTCTTGATTTTGCTTCTATTTTTTTTTTTTTTGGTGTGTGTGTGTATAATAACTGAAATCATCTTTCGATGGTTCAAGCTAATTAATTTGTAGAACTAGATATTTTTCTGGAAGACTATATTAAACCTTTTAATTGCTAACCAATCATACAACTCAACCAGCTTGTGTGATAAGAGATTGATGTTGTCTACCTTACTTCATAGATTGCTTGCATTGATTACATTTCTTCAATTGACATGTTCTGTCGTTCCAAATTCAACTTAAGTATGTAATGTTGAGAAATTTAATCCAATGGAACTTTGCTGATAGCTTGGAACATTATGTCAACAAAAAGTTTATTCTGAGGTCTGAAGTAATGAATTGCAAAACCAATAATGGCATCCGAGTTTATACTTGCATCAATTTGTTGTGCAATGGTATCATCATCTCAGTAGTTTGTAATTGTGAATGACAGAGGTTTTGATTTCACAAAACATATTGACAAGAGTGAACTCATATGCAAAAAATTTATCAGGTAAATATTAGTAAAGCATTGACCAAATGAACTTCAAACTGAAATTAGCATAGTAAGTCTGGTTGCACTCTTCATTTTCTTGTCCTTTCCTCCATCTTAAAACAAGAAGAAACAACCAGGTTCTTGTAAAACATGCTACCAATTTTAGAGTTTGGCACTAACTGGTCATATTTTTCTAGAGGACTGAGATTGTAGTGAGTGCCACCAAGAATCATGGTATACTGTAAATCCAGGTGTTTTATATTACAAGAACTCTTCACATTGGAACTGCCACCATGAGCAAATGCAATTTTGTCTTTCCTGTTTCTGCTAGGTAATCCTAGGAATCATCTTTGTCTTGCTTATGTCTTGCCCTTGACTGATACACATAACTTCAATGCTTATTGTCTTTACTTCTCCACAGTTTTGGGATATTCTATATAAGTGTCTTGCAGCTTCCTATTGAGAGCTCACATATACTTTCTTCCTTTTTTCAGTGTGATTCTTAAATATTGCACACCATCTAAAGTCCAAACAGTAATTGCCTTCATAAGGGGTACTCTGAACATGGCATTGGTAAGGGCTGCAAGGAGTAGCCTAAGGCGTTCCGGAGGTGCAATTGGCAACTATGCAAGTGAGAGAAATATATTCTATGAAGGCATTTCACCATTAAGACATCCCTCTCCTGTTTTTGAAAATGCTGCAGCAGGTTTCAATTCGTCATACATTCCAAGCATGCGGATGATAAATCAATTATGTCTTGGGAACAGAGGAATGAAGTTTACCCCTCAATATCATGCACAAGCTCAAATGGTTGAGGGTTCTGATTCAGAGCATGAAAGCTTCAAGTATCCAACGCTTGAAGCAACAAAACACGGTGAAAAGCCTAGAGTAGTTGTTCTTGGCTCTGGTTGGGCTGCTTGCAGATTCCTCAAAGGGATAGACACTAAGTTGTATGATGTTGTTTGTATAGCACCAAGAAATCATATGGTCTTTACACCTTTGCTTGCATCTACTTGTGTTGGAACATTGGAGTTTCGATCAGTTGCTGAACCAGTTAGCCAAATACAGAAAGCACTGGCAAAGGATCCAAATTCATATTTCTTCCTAGCATCATGCACTGGTGTTGACGCTGATAAACATGAAGTGAGTATAACAAGCTCTTCTTTTCCTCACTTACAAAATACTTCTCAATTTTAACATATAATTCCTCCCTTCAAATCTAATCAAATATATAGACACGTTCAGGTATTGCTTTTTTAGGAAACTAGGACAGGCTCCTAGGTAAATGACATACCAATCAGAGAATTATTTGAGCAATACATTCAAGTAATTAAAGGAAAGGGACTTTGTTTATACTTTATTCAACTTGTTATTATGTTCCATCTATTCTGTCCGTGTATGTTTTGATTTGAGAAGACACAATACTTGGAAATTAATTTGATCAGAAACTATAACTGTTTTTTATAAACAATCAGGTGTACTGTGAAACGGTTGGCGATCGTGGAGTGTCTGATGAGCCTTACAGATTTAAAGTTGCATATGACAAGCTTGTCATTGCTTCTGGAGCTGAACCTTTGACCTTTGGCATAAAAGGGGTGCAGGAACATGCCTTCTTTCTCCGTGAAGTACAGCATGCCCAAGAAATCAGGAAGAAGCTTCTTATGAACTTGATGCTTTCAGAAACTCCAGGTGATTATACCAGACTTATTTGGTACATCTGTAGGATAATATGACATCAAGGTTATAATAGTAAAGTGAATGTAGTATAAACTTTTGTACATGTGTAAAATTACAGGCATTTCAGAAGAAGAGAAAGAGCGCTTGTTGCACTGTGTTGTGATTGGGGGTGGCCCTACAGGGGTTGAATTCAGTGGGGAACTAAGTGATTTTATCATGACGGATGTACGCCAACGTTATGCTCATGTCAAAAACTACATCCATGTAACCCTCATTGAGGTAAATATTACCAGCTGTATATGAAATAGCATTATGTTGATTGTTGAGTATGGTCTAGTAACACTTTCCTTGGACAGGCTAATGAGATTTTATCTTCATTTGATGTTGGATTGAGGGAATATGCGACAAAGCATTTGACCAAGGTAATCAATCACTCGATTGCTTTGTTGCATTAAGAAAGACGTTTCTTATTTGTTTGCTGAATTTTTGAATGATTGTGAAACTTCATACATATCAGGTTGGTGTGCGCCTTGTTCGAGGTGTTGTAAAAGAAGTACATGCAGATAAAATAGTTCTCAGTGATGGAAGTGATGTTCCATATGGCCTTCTAGTTTGGTCTACTGGAGTTGGTCCTTCCGAATTTGTTAAATCACTAAATCTTCCCAAGTCTCCTGGTGGAAGGTACAGGGTCTTAATTTCTCCAACAACTTAGCTACTTCTTGGTTTCCTTAAATGTAAACCACCAACTAATCTTAAGACACGTTACAGGGTTGGAATCGATGAATGGTTGCGAGTTCCTTCTGTAGAAGATGTGTTTGCACTAGGAGATTGTGCTGGTTTTCTTGAACAGACTGGAAAGCCGGTGCTTCCGGCTCTTGCTCAGGTCAGTATAATTTCCTGATACGTCCTTGATTTGTCCGGGCATGTTATTCTTATTCATCTGCATTTATCCTACCTCATTCCTTTTCCCTAGAGTAATTTTCATGTTTCTTTCATCTTGATCCTTCTTAAATTTACGTGAATGGCCTCGATTGCAACCGTTTATGTACTTCACTGATTCCTCAAGTTTCTACAAACGATACTAAAGTTGCATGCTGGCAAGTATTACAGTGATACATGACTTGAAAGCTGACCAAGTAGCCTTTTCTCTGCAAGAATACAGAAAGCTGTCTTATTATCCTATCTTAGACATAACTAGTAGAAAACTGCCCCTATCCTTCTTCGTGGGTTGCAAGAATCAAGTTTTCTTTGGGAGCTTCTACATTTTCTTGAAATAAACTTTTCTCAATGCAAAAAAATTGTTTTACAGGTAGCTGAAAGGCAAGGGAAGTATCTTGTTAAAGTGTTCAACAACATTGGGAAACAGA
Source organism: Anisodus acutangulus (assembly GCA_029783415.1). NCBI lineage: Eukaryota > Viridiplantae > Streptophyta > Magnoliopsida > Solanales > Solanaceae > Anisodus > Anisodus acutangulus. The sequence continues at coordinate 37,371,782 of CM056501.1, read as the reverse complement.
ATGGAGACAAAGCTCTCTCTGCCAAAGACATCTCTCTAGGAGATCCATTTGTTTACAAGCATCTTGGGAGCATGGCAACTGTGGGGCGCTACAAGGCTCTCGTTGATCTCCGCCAATCTAAGGTAAGATTATGTTATTTATCATCTCTGATCTCACCGACCCTATATCCTGAATTTGCCTCCACATATAGTATCAATACTATGTTCTGAACTTCATTTTGTTTGTCAGAGTGAGAAGGGTGTCTCATTAGCAGGCTTTGTGAGCTGGTTTATTTGGCGTTCTGCATATCTAACTCGAGTTATCAGCTGGAGGAACAGGTTTTATGTGGCTATGAACTGGGGAACAACGTTAGTCTTTGGGAGAGACAATACTAAGATAGGATAAACCTAGCACTTCTAGTAGGATTTTCATGTTTCTGATCCATTTTTTGAACACTTGATAATTTACCTCAAGTGTATGCAAAAATTTATTAATGATGTTATATTTTCGAGTATTGAAAAAATAGTGGCAAAAGGCTAGGGAATGGAGAAAGTGACTGTCAAGTGTAAGAAAATTTGAAGCTCCACAATGCTCTACTAATCCTATTGTATACGTTATATGCATAAGCCACTCGAATTTAATTTATTTTCCATACATTAAGCATAATCATTAATTGGCATGTGATTTTACTAAGATTAAGTGAACAACTTCCCAAGTTACTATTTCATTCCCAATATTATATGAGGTTTTCACTTTATAGCATTAGCAAAAAAAATATAAGCTTCATAACCGCTGAAGAGTTTTGAACAACTAGCTAAATACTTAAATAGCTAACTTAATTCCCTAGTGTCCACTTAGCCTTTACTTTTTGAGATTAAAAGAATGTCCATTTACCAAATCAAGAAAGAATTTATCTTACTTTTCTAGATTTGTTTTTATTAAGTGTTAGATGATCAAATTTCAATACATATTTGATTAGGAATATTTTAGTCAGATTATCTATTTTTGCCTAAAAGTTAGTTATTTCTAAAAGAGTGTGCAAATGGCTAAGTACATACTCTTTTTGATCCGGAGGAGTACAACTTTCATTTCAACTTAGAGTTGGATATTTAGAGAATAAATTCAGTAATTAATTACACTTCAATTGCAAGTTAGTCCGGTTCAGCTATGAAACCTCACCGTTGATTTGGTTATATTGGGTTCCTTTTCATTCTAACATTCAATAATTAATTATTTATGTTCTCTAACTAAAGTTCTTATATGTTCAATTAACATGAAAATTTCTAGCAACATTGAAAAGACTACTGATTAATATTGGACCTAAACAGAATAAGAGATTCATACAGGAATTAGCACTAAAATAATATCATGAACTCATTTTACATTCTTTATAAAGTCGGAGAATCCTATTATCTTTTGTTAAGACTAAGATATTTATCTAATTTAGTTGCATTTTAAAATAAAAATTCCAAATTTATGGTCTTTATGTTACTCTCCTATTTTGTTTTGCATAACATTTTATTGAGTACCGGATTTACAAGGTGTTTGGTTTGGCAGTTGATAGAGGCAATACGACCTAACACTGGTTGTTCCCTTCCCTACCCTACGCTTCCAATTCTTTTCTTTTTTTAATTGGATTGATATAATTACAAGGATAATAATTACATAACCTAATAAATATTCAATATAGTAATTACATAAATCTGCTTATTCGGCATAAGGTGATTATAATGTAATTTCATGTATCATGTTTTATCGCATAAGTACAATCACATAGCAAGACATTTCTTATTTTAAGATAAAATTAACAATAATATAGCTTTGTTACACTAAATATGAAAGAAAGGAAGTATGTATAATAAGTAATACCATAGGAGAAATGTGTGTTACATGCCAAAATCTCAGCGGAGAACTGTGAAGTTATTCTATATATTTCAATAACAAATATTCATTATTTCAAATAATTTGAAATATTATCTAATATACTATTCTAGTCAAGTTTTCATAACATTATATAAAAGAATGTGTAACATTGTAGTGACTCTTTATTAATCGTCAGTTTCAAAGGAATTTATGCATTAGATTCAAGTTGTGTATGTATTTAAATCTATGTAAGAAAAGCGTGTGAAAATACAATTAGGTCTGGCAGATAAGTTTAAAAATATTAGCATTGCAACCCAATATGTTACATGTATAACATTCATATTTTACTATAATACTTTTCATAGAGCAACAACTATATGAATACTATATTTAAAGCGTTTTTTTCGCTCGCGGTATCTCACCAATGGTGACTCCAATGCCGTGGAAATTGACACGAATGAAAAGTTATCATTTTGCCGTGACTAAATGCGTACTGTATAACCTTGAGTAAAAGGTTTAACGAACTTGGAATCCTTTGTTGCATCACTATACAGAGATTAAAAAAACAAAGAGAACAAATAGAAGGAAAATAGCCATATAAGAAAAGAAGCAGTAAAAATGTTGGGCACACTTTATCTTGTGGAATACTTTTGGTCCAATAATGTTCACAAGGAAAAGTACAAACCCTTGAGACAAAATTGTACTGGTATAGAGTAAATATGAGTATGGAACTACTACTCATAAAAAATGGAGATGAAATTGATGAAGACCTGGAAAAAGAGAAGGAAACATGATGGGAGGAACAAATTTTAAGAAAGAGCGGCCTCATTCATTGCCCCTATGTGGATTCTCTTAGTTACACCTTAAAAGTCTCTGCATTACAAGTAATTTAATGTTTTAATTATCATGCTAAAGGGTGTCGCAACTAATTATGAGAGCACACTTATATGCTGCATATAAAATTTCAATCTTTGTCCGTCGTACCATGAGGAAGAAGTATGAAGGAACCAGTAGAATAAAAATATAAAAGAGAAATCGTCACTCTTAACAACAATGTTAAGAAAATCTAAAAAAAAAACGTGTTTAGTTGGAACGTGCTTGTTGCAAACTGTGTTTAGAAATACATTGTTAAGACAAGTTAATTGCGTAATCTAGTGTACTCAATTTTTTTGCTATTTCAGAAATTTAGTACTGAAATTAAGTGTTCTCTTTGTTTGGACTTTAGACATATTCCATGAATATATATACATGAAGTAGCCTTAAGATTTATAATCTTAAATAAATCTAAGTTTACACGTTATCCATTCTTTCCAACTATTTTTTACCTCTCCTAAATTTAAGCCCTACTGTTACTGTCTCTGTCTTCTAAAATCCTCTTCCATATTTTATTTCTTCGACTTTCTTTTCAACCCATGCAGTATGCCTTTGATCTAATGCAAGTACTTATGCACTTTAAAATTTTGGTGCTAGTTAAAGATGCTTCTCCATTTTAACTAGATGTCACTGGGCCCGTGCTAGTTATTTGAATGTAGATCTAATTATTAGTCGTTAAAAGCTCTATTTGAATTTAAGAAATTTAGGATAAATAATATAAAAGTTTCCGCTATGCGCGAATCCGGAGAAGAGCTGGACCACAATGGTATATTATATTATTAGCATAAATAATATAAGTTTCAATAAAAGATGTTCAATTTAAATCAAAAATGAAAAGCTAACAACCCCAAAGAAAGTTTTAAAAATGTATTATTAATGAACCCTTAAAGCAAAAGAAACTGTTAACCATGGTTGAAGCGTGGAAGAATCACTTCTGGCAAGGTGCACAATATTTAACGTATTGATGAATACTTCATTAATAATGACAATCTTGTTGAGAAAAAATCATGGAACGCTAAATTAGGATACAAGTTTAAATTAAGCTAGAAAAGAAAATAGTAACAAATTTGATTAGAGTACAACTAGAACTCTACTTGTTTTTAATATTTTGTTCCTAAATTTTAATCACAAAAGTTGCATTTATTTTCCTTTAATTTACATAATGGTGTAAAGAATTATGTGCACTGACAGTAGACGAACTTAAACTCCAAATAAATACAGTAAGAACACCATGATTTCACATACATCAGAAACATCTTATTTGGATAAATTAGAAGTTTAAACTTTAAAATATAAAAATTAAAAAGTATAGCATAAAATAAAGTTAATGGAGAAATGACATAACAATCAATAGAGAATAGATTTTTCTTTTTGTACAAAAAAACAAAGGAAGCTCAGTCCAATGGAAGATGATTAAAGTAAGGAGGATTATGAAAATAATTTATATTCCTTACGCTTTATAAATCAGAAGTTTAATCTCATCTTCTTTCCCGTTTAAAGATTGGATTGTAAACGACTTAAAAAGATCTGTTCTTTTAAGTGTAACTATTAAAGTGTGTAAAGTATGTTCGCACATACGAGGGAGTAAGATCCACTGACTGTGCGAAAATTGTTACCACTCTTAAGTAAGCGTCAAGAATTATCTGGGCACCAATCTTAACGGAAGGAGTCTAAAAGCTAAAGACGTTGAACCTGTCATACTATTTGGCAGAAGATCCTTCATAGGATGATATTGGACACTCAGTCATATAAAGCCTCCGGGCGACTGGAGTGGGCTAAAATTCCTTTGATATGATGATATTGGACACTCAGTCATACAAAGCCTCCGGGCGACTGGAGTGGGGCCAGAATTCATTTCATAGGAAAAGTAATGGACACCTAGCAAGGTGGGCCAGAGTTTCCAGGTCTTAATGATCTGAAGGCCTAAAGAAAGGCAGTAAAGAAATTGGACACTCAGTCTGCTAAAGCAACTAGAGTGGGCCAGAGTATCGGGATCACATATGATCCGGTTGCGCCCTAACCACGGGCAAGAGATTGTTCATGTGAAGCAACGCCACCTCTAAAATCGAAGGGGTTGGAGAGGTTGTCCTCAATAGGACTTCAGGGAATGAGATCACTCTAAGATGAGGTGATACATATCCCTAACTTGGTTTAAGGGACGTTGTTGGTCAAGCTGGTTTGAGACTAGTCCAACAGGTCTGTAATAACTAAGAATGGTACAGTACGTCTGTAGCCAAATGAATGATATATTTGTAATCCGTGCATCTATGCCATCATAGATTAAGACACGTTAAATAGCAAGTCATTCAAAAGCTAACGATGTTGAGATTGTTGCTTACTGTCGACATAAACCCTCAAAATGAATGTGAGGTAGACGAAGAGGCAAAATCACCTTTCCAAATTCCGTCAAGGGAATAGCGAAAGAAGTATCGCTCCTCTAGAACTTAGTCACACCTACTTGGGTGATTTGAAGTTTATACAAAATAGAGGGGGGAGACAAGTACGTTGTGATCTTCATTGATGATGGTACAACGTATGAAATCCTTTGTTTGTTGAAAAGCAAAGATGCAGTTGTTGAAGCGGATAAGCGCTACAAAGCAGAAGTTGAAAATCAACTAAGCCTACGGATTGAGAAATTCATAGTGATAGAGGGGGAGAATGTGAAGCATCGTTCATTAAACGACTGTTCATTTCTCACCTCAGTCCAACGGTGTTAGCCAAGCGCAAAGTCGTACGCCCAAATTATGTGGGGTGACTTGGTAAAAGTTGGAACACTGAAACAGGTCCAGTTGTACCTAAGACTGTAGATTGCATATCCACTGGATCTGCAAATAACAGTAGTGTTGATCGCCTCTTGGCGTCAAAGAATGTTGAATTCTTTGGAGATAACTTTCCTTGAAAAAAGGAAAAAGGAGTAATTGCTCAAGGTTAACAAGAACCCGCGAGGGCCTGACTGTCCGAAACTAGACGTTCCGTATCTACAGGACTCGAAAGTTGCTGGCTATCCGGAACTTAATATTCCAAATCTGCAGAACTCAGGGATTCTAGATGTAGAACCTAGAAGGAGCAAAGAGGGGACAAAGACTTGTTCCATACCTTCTAGCCTGTATGGTTGAGAACGAACCATGGACAATTAACAAAGAATTGTCATCTCCAAAAGCACTACTTTGGAAAGAAGCTAAAGAAAGAAATAGAGTCTATCATATAGAACCATACTTGCGTAATGGTTGATCTTCCTCCGGAAAAAGAACTTTTGGGTTGTAAAATGTGCTCCCCTGTGAGTAGCTTCACATCCAGGGCCATTGTAGTCTTACATGGCATGGATGTTGAAAGCGACCTTTCCAAGGAGAGTTGGAAGAAGAGGATCGAGAATTGGTTTCTTTGAACTATTGGGCTTCTTCGAACTTTCATTTGGTCCCTGAAATATTTACATTTTGGTCTGAAAGTTTGAGATAAAGCGAAACAATGAATCGACCACGAAACATTGACTCACGAAATTAGAAAGCCAACAGTTAGAGAATCAGCGATCACGAAAGTAAAAGTCATATTGAAACAAAGTCTCGATATGAAAGATATGGGTATCACAGATGACATCTTAGGAATTGAATTTCTAAGACATCTAACGGACTGGTCGATAGTTGACAGTCTCGTTGAAGCCACCAATAGATATGAATCATAGAACTGATTGGAATCATGGTGCACCCATACACAAGGAGCGATATGCACAGATCATGTGTAGTTCAATGTATTGTACACACTACAACCGACCTGGTATCGTCCTACGAAGCGGTCGATTGAACTAAGGTTCACCGATAATTTTAATACATGATCGGTAGAAGGCGTTAAATCGATATGGCGATATCCGAGTTAATGCTTATCTACAGATTATAGTATTACGGATGTCGGCTGATTACGGGAGAACACGATGATGCAAAGCTGGACATCGATCAAGAACACCAAAGCCACAAGTAAATGTGTATGGTGGGTCTTGGAAAATCCTCTAAGCAAACTTGCATCGGCCGATTCATGATGGAATCGGAGTTTATCGCTTTATACAAAGCATGAAAGAAGTTGAGTAACTTCACGGCTCCTTAGAGGACGTCCCTTATTGGGAGAAACTCGTGCCTTCAGCAGTTATACACTGTGGCTAGCCTGGCCGTCGGGAAGGACACGGATGACGGCGTCTGGACATATCTTTCAGGATCTGTCGGAGACATAAGACCGTATGGTAGTTGATCATCACGGGTGTCACATCCTTGTGTACTAACTAAGGGACTACCCGGAGATCAAGTGTTCTGCCTGTCTAGGGGAATTGGCTTAAAACCCAAACAATACTAACCTTTGCGGTGGAAACTCAACCATACTGATTGGAGATCCCAAGAATTTGGTTCAATGGGAAAACTAAGCGGCAAAAGGTTCAGTTGAGCGCTTCGGTGGAAGAATTGCTCTTTATATAAGTCTCTAATTAGTAAAGGGTTTGGGACCCCAAGGGGTATCCCATGTGTTTAAAGGAGGAAAGACCTAGATGTGCTTGGGTTCAAGGCTAAGCCCACACGCGCGCAGCCGCCGCCCGCCCGTCCCGTCCGGTTCCGGGTTTCGGGTTCCGGGTTCTCGGGCTCACGGGTCGTGGGTCGTGGGCCGTGGGCCGTGGGCCGTGGGGCTGTCTAATATTATCTTTTTGGACCAGAGAACTCTGCCAGATGTACAGTTTGATCCCTAAAGTTTCATATATACAGTTTGGACCAGAATTCTTTCATATGTACAGTTTGGTCCCTGAAGTTTCAATATTCTGATTTGATCCCCGGAATTTACGGAGACTTTTACGCCATCTTTGTTGATGCGTTTTGGAGCATTAACCAGCCATTACTTGGCTGATTAACTCTCCATTAACTGCCCATTACTTGGGCATTTGGGCAGCCTCTTTCAATGGCCTTAATAGCCATTACTTTGTTGTTTTAATGGCCTCCCTCAATGTCTATTACAGCCTTGTTTGTGGCTGTTGGACAGCCCCTCCTCATGCTATATATTGAGCTTCATTTGGCTCAAAACAGGAGCAAGAAACAAGCCAGAAAATAGACGAAAATACAAAGGCACAACATAAAACGACTGCAAAACACCACTGAAACACACGAAACAAAGAAGGCGTTTTTCACAAAAAGGGCACAAAACAATTAATCAAATCTGTCCCAAAACAGTGGCAAAAATCTACAATTCGTGGATGGAAAACAATGAGCAAACCCTCACATATACACAAGATATACACTCTGAGACACACTATATACACAGAGACAAAAGAGAAGAGTAGAGAGAAACTCTTCCTTCCTATTCCATATCTTCAGCAAGTCGAGTCATATTTGTTTTCTTCGCCAGGCTCAACCTATTGGCTTTGTAGTGTTGAGATTAAAGTGTTGTTTTATCTTGGGAGACTATTGTCCGCTAACGTAAAAGCATATATACGGGGCAATCTTGTCTTAAGGATAGAGGGCTATCCTCGACTCAACACACAACGTTGTAACCATCCAGATTTAGTTGTTTCTTGATTTCAGGTTATCAAGATTCAAGACACAACAAGCTTGCGGCAAGAAAAGAAGATTGGCCTATTTGTTCAACAAGATTCAATTTCTGAAGATTGAATATTTGTTCATCCTTTCGAATACTTGTAATAGTTATTTACTTCCCGTACTGCATTATAAAGTATCATAGAAATACAAACATATATATACATGAAGTAGCCTTAAGATTTATAATCTTAAATAAATTTAAGTTTACACGTTATCCATTCTTTCCAACTATTTTTTACCTCTCCTAAATTTAAGCCCTACTGTTACTGTCTCTGCCTTCTAAAATCCTCTTCCATATTTTATTTCTTCGACTTTCTTTTCAACCCATGCAGTATGCCTTTGATCTAATGTAAGTACTTGTGCACTTTAAAATTTTGGTGCTAGTTAAAGATGCTTCTCCATTTTAACTAGATGTCACTGGGCCCGTGCTAGTTATTTGAATGTAGATCTAATTATTAGTCGTTAAAAGTTCTATTTGAATTTAAGAAATTTAGCATAAATAATATAAAAGCTTCCGCTATGCACGGGTCTGAAGAAGAGCTGGACCACAAGAATATATTATATTATTAGCATAAATAATATAAGTTTCAATAAAAGATGTTCAATTTAAATCAAAAATGAAAAGCTAACAACCCCAAAGAAAGTTTTAAAAAATGTATTATTAATGAACCCTTAAAGCAAAAGAAACTGTTAACCATGGTTGAAGCGTGGAAGAATCACTTCTGGCAAGGTGCACAATATTTAACGTATTGATGAATACTTCATTAATAATGACAATCTTGTTGAGAAAAAATCATGGAACGCTAAATTAGGATACAAGTTTAAATTAAGCTAGAAAAGAAAATAGTAACAAATTTGATTAGAGTACAACTAGAACTCTACTTGTTTTTAATATTTTGTTCCTAAATTTTAATCACAAAAGTTGCATTTATTTTCCTTTAATTTACATAATGGTGTAAAGAATTATGTGCACTGACAGTAGACGAACTTAAACTCCAAATAAATACAGTAAGAACACCATGATTTCACATACATCAGAAACATCTTATTTGGATAAATTAGAAGTTTAAACTTTAAAATATAAAAATTAAAAAGTATAGCATAAAATAAAGTTAATGGAGAAATGACATAACAGTCAATAGAGAATAGATTTTTCTTCTTGAAATAAAGGAGGCCCCTTGTGCGCAGCGTGGTACTGGTCTAACCTTTGAGATCAATTGAGTCACCATGATTTACCTCCTTCACAGACCTGTCGGACCGGGGTGTGGGGACTCCTGGGGTGGGAGATTCCACCTTTATGGAATAAGAGAATAGATTTTTCTTTTTGTACAAAAAAACAAAGGAAGCTCAGTCCAATGGAAGATGATTGAAAATTAACTTCCAAAACTATACAGAGGACAGAAGTAGTAAAATTCAGAATAAGATGTACATAATAAAAGAAAGACTAAGCTCAACTGCTCAAGATCCTATGAAGGACAATAATAGTCTAAAGAATCAGTCTAACTTAATTGTCCAAATTTATATAAATATATTCTCATTTCATATCCGATGTGAGTGTTCAAATCTTATTAACTGGAACGTAAATAATATAATTTGGGGTCTCAACATCGGTGAATAAATAATTAAAATGGATCTGGCTCTCATACCATATAAATAATGAATCTTGAGCATAATTCAACCCAAAAAATAACTTATAGGGTGAAGATTGTACAAATTCATGTCATGTCGTGTGACTCTTAACAAATAGAGTCCAACACTATCTAAATTTACCAAAACTGGGTACTCTCTCTTCTCTATCGGCGTTTGGAGAAAATAAAAGAAAAGGAGTGAGCTAATCCCAATAATATGGTGACCTTCACTTGCCCTCTTTTTGGAATTGGTCTCCCATATTCTACCCTTCTTGCTCCGTTCATTATCATCATCTCTTTTCTTGCTCCGATGTGATTTTACTAGCAGTGGTTAACTGACTATTGGGTTGCCGGCGGTTGCTCCGGTGAGTTGGCTGAGGAAGTACTGAGTTGCAGGCGGTTGCTTAATTGGTTAATTGGGTTTGCTTTTGTTTTGATGGATTGAAGAATGTGAACGGACCACCTATATATATATATATATATATATACCTAAGTGGTTAATATTACCCCTGGTTTTTGAGCAAATTTACATTATGTACCATCCTAATCTTTATCTCCATTATCATTATTAAAGCTAAGCTATGAAGAACTGTTGATGTTATGTTGACGATATTGACCTTGTCGTCATGTAGTGTTCACATAATTTTTTGCTATATATATTACTTTATGTAATTACATGTTAGTTTTCTTTGCTTCCGATATTGTATCATTTATTATTGTTATTTTTCTCTTCTTCATTAGTTTGAGCTTGGCTTCTTCAATATTGTATTCTCTTTCTATATTTGATTTTATTATATTTTATTAGAACCGAGGGTTTATTGAAAAAAATTCTCCATCTTCGCACGGTAGGAATGAGAATGCTTATACACATTTTACTTCAGACACCACTTATGAAATTACATTGAATATATTATTTATTGTTGTTGTATATACTAAGCTGCAACATATTATTAGATCAGTAATCGGTTCACTTTCTTTCTTTCAATCTATCTCTTCTTTTTAATATTTTTTTCCTTCTGTTACAGAGAAATGTAAAAGAATAGGGATACATATGTCTTTAAACTTGATTTTTTTCTATTGCAAGTTGTATAGTGGAGAGCACATTGACAATTAAGCATAAAGATTTTATTTTAAGTGGAAGCAAAAGAAAAGACGCTACTAAAGTTCTGAAATCAATTTTTATAAACAAGTTGCATAAAAATCACGTGGGGATTGATATTATTGGGTCAAAATCCATTTAGCAAATCACTCATTATTGGTAAAAGGGAATTAATTTGGGCCCCGATGGCTTCTGTCATTGTCTTTTATCTTTATTTTCAAAACCAAACACTATGGAATCGTGCATTGAAAAAAGACTCATTTTTCTTTTAGGTACAGTAAATGTTCCTTGTATCACATGCATTGTAAATTATGACTATCAATTTATTTTGTATTTTACTGTAAAATGTCTTAGGAGTCTCAATCTTTCTTTTGAAATATGTATTTGCATTGAAACTGATTTTTTTTTAAAAGTGAGACCTACAGATGATATTTAGGATTCTTAATAGATTGAATCGCTTATAATGGAATAGTCGTTTTTGTTTGTGGGGTTCAAACAAATTTATGCAGGTTAACATTTGAATATATATATATAACCAAATACTGTCCAAATGTTAACATGCATAAATTTGAAGCATTAGCTTGACTAGATCTTGACTTATTAGAAGGTGTCAGACTTGTATTTTCATTTGAAAGATTGCGTCCACACTTGCCTGTTTCTATTATTTAAAATAAAGAAAACGTGGCGTTTTGTCGACTTTTTTCAAGGATGGCTTTTTTCCACGTTCAAGATCGTCAAACTTGACTTCCACTTGTCAGATTCTTTTTTATTTTATTCTATTACATTTCTAATGTAATAATCCTTAGGTCCTAATTTATGTGGTGTAATTTCAATAAGTATAAGTTTAAAAATTAAGGAAATATTTTTGAATATTATGATCTAAAATAAGTTAATATATTTATATAGTTATAAATGATTTTGTTAAATATAAAAAATAAAATTTAAAATTAAATTATTATCAAATAAAAAAATATATAGTATAAATTGAATAGAGTATATCACAAAACAAAAGGGCAGTAACAATTGATACACCTGTATATATTGCGAGAAATTTTCAGTAACTACAAGATTTTAAATTTTGATAGTAATTTTGTCTGCTTTTTTACATACACACACGTATTAGAATTCTAGGGCACGTGCTTTAAATGGACCCCGAAAAAGTTGATGCCACTCTATAAAGGGTTAATGGAAAAAATGGCCGCCTTTCAATCTTCAACTTTTCAGCAAAATATGAACCTTTATTTTATTTTTATTTTTTTGATAATCCAGGTTTTCAGGCTTGCGCCTGACTACTTCACTGGTATTACTCAGACGTTCTGGAGGTAATAGCACCGGTCCTTCAACAACTATCACCAGGTAAATCGTGGGATGTGCTCCGGTGGTCGATTTCGGAGCGTCTGGCGATCAATGAGACAAGGTCAAATTCCCCAACATGCAGAATTTCTTCGTGCTTGCGGGGAATCGAACCCACGCTGTCCCATGCCAGAGCGCCTTATAGCGCCCAGGCTTTGCCACTGGACTATGCCCCGGAGGACAAATATGAACCTTTATTGATTGCACTTACTTTATCGATTTACAATTTTACATACAACAAATCATATTCCTTAGTTAGTTGAAGTCCATGAAGTTTTCAGCTTGCATTGATGACCGCATCAGCATGAATCGACTCTCAATGTGTTATGAGACTGAGACATTGTCCAACCTCAAATTAAGAGGCGAGGATAAGAACGATTCAACTCAAATTCGAATAAAGACGGAAGAGTTCTTTCAAACTGAGAGAAAAAGTCTCTGATTTCAACTATACCAAAATGAAAATATTAGGATTCTAATAGAATAATAATTCTCAATATTCTTTCATTAATTATTTAATTGTATATCTCCTATTTTAAGTAAAATTATAATCATTTTGTAATTAGATTAATTAGTTATCTAGTTTGTATCAAAGTAAATATTCTTGTATCCTTATATATATTGATCAATAAACATGAAGGAACATATTCATTTATGGTATCAGTAGCCTAAAACTACAAACTCTACCCTAGCCACCGATACGCCTTCTCGGCCGCCACTTTTTTTCCACGTCGGCACCTAGCCCACGTCGGAACCCTACCCGCCGACCTCTCTCGGTCGCCCACCCCTTCTTTTCCCCACGACAGAACCCTAGTTTTTCCGGCCATTCTCCATCCAACTTCCTCCTAAATTTCATTTTACATGGCTGACAAAACCAAATTTCATCCTGCACTTGTCGTAAATAACATTAAAAACATCATCCCTTTGACTCTTGAGATGGAAAAGGGTTAATACTCCTCATGGGTGGAGATTTTTAAGATTCATTGTCATGTTTACGAAGTTATCAACCACATCATCCCTCCCACACCAAAGTCCACAGACATACCATCGGCTTCGACTTCTAATGATGCACTCTGGTCTCGTTTGGATGCATCCGTCCTCCAGTGGATATACAACACGATATCTAATGATTTGTTGCACACCATCATTGAGACCGATGCTACTGCCCGCCAAACATGGGAACGTTTGAAGAGTATTTCCACGACAACAAAACTCAACTAGCGTTATACCTTGAAATCAGTTCAAAGACGTTCATCGGGACGATTTCCCAAACATGTATGTTTATTGTCAAGAACTCAAGATGTTTGCCAACCAACTCTCCAACATCGGTGCACCAGTCACTAATCAGCGATTGGTCATGGAACTTATTGCAGGTTTGAACGAATCTTATGACAGCATTGCCACCATCCTTTAGCAATGCACGTCGTTACCTCCATTTTATGAGGCCCATTCGAAGCTTATTCTTGAGGAAACCCGAAAAGTCAAGCGCAGAACCACTCGGGCCAGCATTATCGACGCCACCCTCACCACCACCGTCGGGCCCTCCACCGATGACATGGCCTCCTATTTCGGCAACTAGAATCGTCGATCAGATGACCCGCAACAGTCCGCTTTCTCCCGTAACAACCGCCGGAATAGGCAGTCCGGCAAGGTCCGTGGCAAAAGAAATTCTGACAACAACTGAAGCGGAAAGGGGCAGCGACCGCGACAGTGACAGTGGCAGCAACCTCCCTCGTGGGCTGCCTACCCCCCATGGCCCGTGTGGGCTCCACCATCATGGGCCTCCTCTCCTTGCACGTATCTGACATCCTCGTAGACTCCATTTCATAATCGATAGGCCCAACCTGGCAAACTTGACCCACGTCCACAACAGGCCTACACAGCACAGGCCCCCGCCATCGACTTATGCACCGATTCCAGATGAAAATTGGTATATGGACACATGCGCCACATCTCACATGACGACATCACAAGATATTCTCTCGTCTTATTCCAATTTGAGTAATTTTAATCGGAATATTATTGTTGGTAGTGGACAAGGCATTCTCATCTGTTGTTATGGTCACTCCTCCCTATCTCCACCACATCCACCACTAATCTTAAAAAATGTCCTACATGCCCCTAAACTCATTAAGAATCTAATATATGTGCGACATTTCACAACTGACAATTGGGTTTCCCTTAACTTTGATCATTTTGGTTTTAATGTAAATGATTTTACGACAGGGAGACGAATAATGAGATGTGATAGCACCAGAGATCTATACCATATTTCAAACGCCGTCAACAATCCAACCTCAGTTCCATCAACATCTGCTGCTCTTTCATCTTCCCTATGACATTCTAGATTAGGACATCCGAAAGACTCTGTTTTACGCTCCCTTAGAAATAATAATTTTATTAAATGCAACCGTATTTATAGGACTCTTATATGTGAATCTTGTGTTTTTGAAAAACATGTCAAATTACTATTTTCTGCATTCATAAATTATACTTTAATGCCTTTCGATATCATTGATATTGATCTGTGGACATCCCCTATTTTGAGTACGGCTGACCATCGATATTATGTGTTATTTTTGGATGATTATTCCAACTTTCTATGGACTTTTCTAATTGGTAATAAATCTCAGGTCTACCCCATTTTTTTCATTTAGTGCTTTCGTAAAA
Source organism: Anisodus acutangulus (assembly GCA_029783415.1). NCBI lineage: Eukaryota > Viridiplantae > Streptophyta > Magnoliopsida > Solanales > Solanaceae > Anisodus > Anisodus acutangulus. The sequence goes on along the minus strand of CM056501.1, from coordinate 37,356,759 downwards.
ACATAATTTGAAAAGAGCATTAAATGTTTTCAATGGCAGGGAATTTGATAATAACCAATTCAAACAGTTTTGCTCCAAAAAATGGTCTTACCTTTCGATTTTCTTGCCCTCACACATCCTCCCAAAATGGTAAAGTAGAACGGAAAATTCGAACCATAAACAACCTCATTTGTGCCCTACTTGTTCACGCCTCAATTCCCCCTCATTTATGGCATTACACACTCTCCATGTCCACATATCTCTTAAACATAATCCCAAACAAGTCTCTAGATCAACGGTCGCCCACCCAAGTTATGTTTCGTAGGAACCCCTCTTACCAACACTTGCGTATTTTTGAATGTCTTTGTTACCATTTTCATCCGACCACTCACAATCTCTAACCCCGGTCTTCCCCGTATGTGTTTCTAGGTTACCCTGCCAATCATCGTGGTTACTCCTGCTATGACTTGTCAAGCCGTAAAATTATTATTTCACGTCATGTCTTATTTGATGAGTCTCAATTCCTATTTGCCTCTCTACAATCACCACCTCGACATTCATATGACTTCTTAGATGATGACCTAAACTCTATTCTAATTCACCATTTACATAGTCCATCGTCCCATGCACCGGCACCCGCTACCACCTCTGCCAATCCGGAACTAGCTGCCTACTTGATTCTGCCGATGGTGGCCCAGAACAACCCATCTCAGGGTGATTCCGCAGCCACATCTCGGCAAACCGAGGTTCGGCCAGCCAGTACCGTCACCCCTATCATTCTTCCTCTTCCCGGCAGTCCCGCGGTAAAATCTCCTCCCATCCCACATCCTGAGACACACTCTAGGACCATGGAAACATGTGCCATGCACGGAATTCATAAACCTAAATGGCTATTTAATCTTTCCGTTTTAGTTGACCCTTTTCCTATCCCTCATAACCCGAAGGATGCCTTATCCAACCCTAATTGTAAATCCGCAATGATTGATGAATATAATGCTCTTATTGATAATAAGACGTGGGACCTAATACTTCGTCCACATGATGCTAACATTATTCCTTCTATGTGGATTTTTAGACATAAAAATAAATCTGATGGTTCTTTTGAGAGGTACAAGGCTCGTCTTGTATGTGATGGTAGGTCTTAACAGGTGGGAGTAGACTATGATGAAACGTTCAGCCTGGTCGTAAAGCCCGCAACTATCCAGACCATCCTCAGTATTGCTATATCCAAGTATTGGCCCATTCATCAGCTTGATGTCAAGAATGTCTTCTTACATGGAGATCTTGTCACGCCCCGACTTTTCTCAAGTCTTTCTTTAGGACGTGATGGCACCTGGACAACTATCCCTTTCCAGGCGAACCATATACTTCATTTTCTTCCTAAATTAGACAGGTATTTGCGGAAATAATATATATAATAATCAATTTGAAGTTTACGAAGAACAATCTCATGTGGGGCATTCCCCGAGATAATAAAACTTAATTCTTTAAACAAACTTAGTCTAGAGTAACTTTCACCAAATCCGAAATAATGGATTGGTGGTACGATGAGGCTGTGGGACGATCGCTAGCCCTCTTGCGGAGATTTTTCTCTATCGCGCCTTCCTGAAATATGTTAAATAAAAGAGTCAGCCCTACCATCCGGGGCTGAGTGGGAATCTCACCTTACAGACCAAAGTAACCTCACAATATTTTTAATTACAATCACATTATAAGTAAATAATAAGCATGTTGAAATAAACAGATTACAACCCTTTTATCAAATAAATTAATAAATATTCACGTGCAAAATTTTCTCCCCACTCGTCCTAGAAAAAAAACAACTTAGTTTAATCAGTACTCCTGCTTTTTCCCATATAACATATTATACATTTGTTGCGGTACGTGCAACCCGATCCAGTGCATTTATATATTTGTTGCGGTATGTGCAACCCGATCCAGTGCATTTATATATTTGCTGCGGTACGTGCAACCCGATCCAGTGCATTTATGTATTTGTTGCGGTACGTGCAACCCGATCCAGTGCATTTATGTATTTGTTGCGGTACGTGCAACCCGATCCAGTGCATTTATGTATTTGTTGCGGTACGTGCAACCCGATCCAGTGCATTTATATATTTGTTGCGGTACGTGCAACCCGATCCAATGCATTTATATATATATATATATATATATATGTTGCGGTCCGTGCAACCCGATCCAATGCACTTATTTATTGCGGTACGTGCAACCCGATCCAATGCACTTATTTGTTGCGGTACGTGCAACCCGATCCAATGCACTTATTTTGTTGCGGTACGTGCAACCCGATCCAATGCACTTATTTGTTGTGGTACGTGCAACCCGATTCATTGCACTTATTTGTTGTTTAAATATGTCATATGTTCAAAAGGCTCAAAATAATATTTCCTTCCTTCAATATTTCGCCCTTTCCACTTGTAAGGGTTACAACTCTCAAACCATAATTCGGATTTATCCCCGTAAAGACTCAAACTGTCGAGGACAGAGAAATCTATAACATTTATTCAGCACAATATTTCATATTCATTACCGATTTGTACAGTTTTTACGTTATACATTCTGCCCTTCCAGACTTCGGTTGATCCGAGGCAGAATGTTAAATCAGTGATAACTCTCAAACCGTAAGTCTTATTTATCCCCGTAAAGTCTCAAACTGTCGAGGACAGAGTAATCTATAACTTATATTCAGCACAAACTTTCATATTCATTACCGATTTGTACAGTTTTTACGTTATACATTCTGCCCTTTCAGACTTCGATTGATCCGAGGCAGAATGTTCAAACAGCGATAACTCTCAAACCGTAAGTCGGATTTATCCCCGTAAAGTCTCAAACTGACCGTAACAGAAAGATGTACAACTATGTAAAATTTCATCCAATTCTAACAAGTATATCCCAGTATAACATATTACAATTGCACCATCCAAACTAGTTATTAAACAATCATAAACTTCATGCTCATTCTTTCAATAACCGGATTATATTCTAACATGTATTGTAACTTAAAAATAAAGGATTTTACTAAGAACTTTGAGTGAGAAAACTCACCTTTGTTGCTTCGTAACTACGAACAAAACCTCAACTTCAACCAAACCTTTTTGGAACTCCTTAATTGCTCTCTTTAATCTTTTTTTTTTCCTCTCTTTGTTTTGTTTCTGATTTGCTGTTTTCTCCCTTTTTGTTGTATTGTATATTTGATGTGTTGTATTGTGTGTGTGTGTGTGTGTGTTTGTAACCAAGTACAGAAAATGCCCATGATAAATGGGATGTGAGGGAGTTATGGGAAAGTACAGAAAATGCCCATGATAAATGGGATGTGAGGGAAATTCTGTTTTTTTTTTTATTTTTACGGGACTTTACAGATCTTCATGAAACGGTATATATGTATCAGCCTATGAGTTTCAGAGATCCTATTCATCCAGATTATGTGTGTTTGTTGCGGAAATATCTCTATGGACTAAAATAGGCTCTTCGAGCATGGTACGAGCGGTTCGCTCAGTATGTCTCATCTATTGGTTTTTCACACATCAGATCTGATCATTCCCTGTTTATCTACAACATGGGTACATACATGACTTACCTATTATTATATGTTGATGACACCATCCTCACCACATCATCTGATGTTCTTCGCGGGTCCATTATGTCTCTCTTTTCCTCTAAGTTTTCTATGAAAGATCTAGGCCCCTTGAGTTATTTCTTGGGCATCTTTGTCACTCGACATTCTGGCAGCCTATTTTCATGTTAGAAAAAGGACGCCGAAGAGATCCTTGACCGTGCATGAATGACATCTTGCAAACCATCCCACATGCTTGTAGACACAAATTCTAAGCTCAGCATTGATTTCGGCCCTTCATATTCAGACCCGACTCACTATCGTAGCCTGGCTGGGCCCCTTCAGTACCTCACATTCACGAGACCAGACATATCCTATGTCGTGCAACAAATCTGCTTGCACATGCAGAGTCCGCGGAAGCACACATGCATGCCATCAAACGTATTTTACGATACGTCCAACGTACACTTCACTTCAGATTACATCTATACATGTCTTCGCTCACTGGTCTCACTGCTTATTCTGATGCTGACTGTGGTGGATGTCCTGACACCCGACGCTCCACGTCTAGTTATTGCGTTTTCCTCGGAGATAACCTATTGTCTTAGTATTCCAAAAGGCAACCTACACTATCCCGATCCAGTGCAGAAGCAGAGTACAGAGGTGTCGCCAACGTCTTCTCTGAGTCTTGTTCGATCAGTAACCTTCTCTACTTGAACTTCACTGCCCAATTCAAAAGGCGACACTGGACTACTGCGATATATCTTTCCGGAAATTCCGTCCAACATCAGCGCACTAAACACACTGAGATGGACATTCATTTAGTTCGCAAAAAAATGGCTCGTGGTCAAGTTCGTGCCCTTCATGTTCCTTTCAGATATTAGATTGCCGACACTTCACCAAAGGACTTTCGCACATACTATTTGATGATTTTTAGCCAGTATCAGTGTTCGTGAACCTCCCTCTTCGACTACGGGGGTGTAATAAAATATTTTCAATATTCTTTCATTAACTGCATATCTCTTATTTTAGGTAAAATTATAATGCTTTTGTAATTAGATAATTAATTATATAATTTGAATTAAAATAAATATTTTTATAATCTTATATATTATAAATCATTCATCAACAAATGAAGTAACATAGTTTTTTAGATTCAATAGAAAGCGAGAAGAATTAGGGCTGAAAATGGCGAAATAAGAAGGGTGGGGGATATTATATTAAGAGGGTATGTTTTTTTACTGACTGTAATCATTTTTTCAACAATCACGCGCTAAACATCAATGATTTCCATACTAGGTGCCATAATAGTTTCTAGTGTCTAAATGGTACAACAAAAAACCAGTTGAAGTGTACAAGTGGAACAGATTTAAGTTAAAATATAGTGAAAAGTGTGGACAAATTTAAATGAAATACTCTATGTCTGGCATCATTTTTTTAATCTGTTTCAAAAAAAATATCATATTTTTATATATATTTAAAAATAATTTAACTTTATTAGATGATTTACGGTTACATAAATTTCTAAGACTTATTTTGAACTATAAATTCTTAAACTCCGTGTTAAGTCAAATAATATAACATAAATTGAGAAGGAAGGAATATCTACGTATTTTGCCATACCTAAATGTCTAGCAAGTGAATTGCCTGATCATCCCATAAACAATGAAAACATTTCACATGTTAGTTCACAAGATCAATATAACACGTTTGACTTGAAGACATGAGCTACAGATTACAATTGAGGGAAAGAAAAAGCAATCTTCACTTGAGGATATTCCCAATTAATAATATACCTGCAATAAAATTTGATACATCAATTAAATATAAAGATAATATGTACATACTTTATACCTATAATATACCAAAAATAGTACATAAAGCATACTCAAATTAACAACATATGTACTTGTTGGATTTTTTTTAAACTCTAGCATAGTGTGATAGAGTTTCACTAATAAAATCTTTAAACTCTAGTATGCTGAGGTTTTTTTCTTTTTTTTAGTTAGAGATATTTTTTCCTCATCAAAGACTGGCTAAATATTCATTTAACTTTGAGATAGTGGTTAATTTTTAATTAGCTATATAAAGAGTGGCAATGTGCCTATTTCTATATTGCATCATTGATCATACTATACTGGAGTTTTTTCTTATTATAGCTAGAGATATTATTATCCGAATGTTTCAACATCCATTATATATCACATATAAATCACACGTGAAAAGGGCGGACAATTAGATAGAGCAGGCTGTTGTAGCTAAACTGATGGTAAAAAGAGGTGATTAAAATGTAATTTTCTTAAATTATGTATTTCATTTCATACTACTTAGGCAGTAGGGCTGAAGAAAACTACGACTGCGGCGGCAAATGGCGTCGACAGAGTTGTCGAATGGGAACAAAGCCTTAACGAATACTCGTTTCTCCGACCTGGAACCACCATTCTCTTCGCCAGTTTTGGAAGCCCTAACCAATTCCGGCTTCGAGTTTTGTACTCCTGTTCAGGCAGCCACCATACCGTTACTGTGCAGCTACAAGGATGTCACTGTCGACGCCGCCACTGGCTCTGGTAAAACCCTAGCCTTCGTCTTACCTCTCGTTGAGATCCTCCGTCGCTCCTCCTCCAATCCCAAACCTCACAAGGTAATAAGGTTCCTTCTTTTCCTCAATTTAAATTTAATTTGTGCTTATTCTCGGTATCATCATTGAATTGATATGTGCAACCATTTATAGCAGTTGTATAGGCACTTTTATGCAAAGTATACAAGCATTAGTGCCGGCACTTGTGATTTAGATTTGTTAGGTAGGCAAATTTTGCTTTTCTTGTAACTAGCCACACAAAACAAGCCACTTTCAACGTTGACTTTGATCTTTCATATGTTCCTCCAAGGCCATGAGTTAGGTACTCTGAGGATCATCAGCTAAAAAATGTAACAAGATTTAACATAATAAGATCCAGAATTGTGCAGTTTCCAAAAAAAAAATTGACCTCAGTATTCAAAAATTGTTGAAGAGACTGCAGTCGACTAATGAATTCTGCTTGTTACTGCTGTTTCTTTTTCTAGATACGGTTAGCAGCAAAGAAAGATCGTGATGTAATGGAGAAAGGACTCAGAGCCTTTGTGTCATACATCCGTGCATATAAAGAGCATCACTGCTCTTACATTTTGAGGCAAGTTATGCAATATGAAAATTATAGTTATATTTCCATGTCTTCAGCTTAGTCCTCTATTTACAGGTGGAAGGAGCTTGAGATTGGGAAGTTGGGCATGGGATATGGTCTTTTGCAGCTTCCTAATGTGCCTGATGTGAAGCATCATTCTCTTTCTACAAAGGAGTTTACTGCTGTTGAAGATATCAACCTGGACGAGATCAAGTATAAGTAAGTTTATTCATTATCAGCTCGCAACCAGTCACGTTGGAATCATACAGATTAGGCAGTTTCAGTGTGTCTTGTTATTGTCATTATATTTTTCTCAGAGCAGTTTCAATGTGTGACTTTTAAGTACTGGTGACCAAATGTTAGCTCTGTTGTTGGAGTCTTGGCCTTTGATATTTAGGTGTTAAGAAGAATTTGCAAGCGAAAAAGGCTGCAATGGCACAACAACAAGAACAGAAGACACAGACTTAAAAAAGAAGCAAATTCTACAGCAACTGCCATGAGAAAGAAAACTGCCAAACAGAGACGTGCTGCGCAGTTAGTTGAAGATGAAGATGAGATTACAAGGGAGTACCGCCTATTGAAAAAGCTAAAGAAAGGAGCTATCGATTAGAATGAGTTTGCAAAATTGACTGGGACTGAAGACTTGCTTTGTGACACATGATTACATCGAGGCACAAATTTTATCGGTCAAATACATTCATATGTGGTGGTTGCAAATGTTATACCAGTTACCTAGCAAAGTAAGATAAGTATGTCTGGTCGCCCAGACTCTGAAATTGATCAAGCAATATTTTGTATAACGAGCACAATCATTCATCAATTGCCTATGCCACCTTACAATGGATTGCAGATCCATGGATGAGCTACCAAATTGTGCTATCTGACCTTTTGTTTTGTTCTGATGTGTAATTCATATATATACTAATTTTATAAATGACCTAGCTGGATGATGGACGGCTTTTATAATATAATTTTTGAATGAATTTAATATAGTAGTAAAATATGAGATTCATAAAATTCTTTTCATTTTCCTGCTAAGTAATGTTTATTAACTTAATTGTTATTGTGATTCTTCATTTAAATTTTTTATCTTTTCTCACATTTGATTAATCTGGCATTACATTCACACTTGAGTGCACAGTTTCTTTTTCCAGTTTCCTTCAACCCTAGATAGAAGTTTGAAGCATGTTGTGAAACTTGACACACTTAAGTTTATTTCACCAAAACCATGTCTTTAATATTTTAGTGGAAGCTTAATCTCTTAGACTGCCGCACAAAGACAAAAAGTGGCATCTTCAGTTAAATTAAAGGCTTAATGGCTTAATGCATATGTTCATTTAAATATATTTATTAAACATAATTCGACTTAAAGACTCGTTGAGATATCAAAATGAAAAAATGGGACAAATTTAAGGAACTACATATGCATTAAGCCTAAATTAAAAAGTGCATAAATCAGCGAGAAGAGAAAAAAATAGAACACTACATATGCATTAAGCCTAAATTAAAAAGTGCATAAATCAGCGAGAAGAGAAAAAAATAGAACGATTTAGCCAAGGAAAGAGGATTGAAAATTAACTTCCAAAACTATACAGAGGACAGAGCTCAACTGCTCAAGATCCCACGAAGGACAATAACAGTGTAAAATATGGATCTTGATTCTCAAACGTTGTTGACTGGACCGTGAATAATATCATTTAAGGTCAAACATCCGTGAACAAAGAATTAGAATGAGTCAATGTCTGATAACATATAAATAATGAATCTTGGGTCTAACTCAACTCCAAAACTAGCTTATAGGTGAGGATTGTCCAAGTCCATATAAGAAGTCCATGTTCTCGTTCCATATCAGACGTGGGACTCTTAATAAATATCATCCAACACTATCTAAATTTACCAAAACTGGGTACTCTCTCTTCTCTATCGGCGTTTGGAGAAAATAGAAGAAAAAGAGTGAGCTAATCCCAATACTATGGTGACCTTCACTTGCCCTCTTTTTGGAATTGGTCTCCCATATTCTACCCTTCTTGCTCCGTTCATCATCATCATCTCTTTTCTTGCTCCGGCCATCTTCGTAATTCTCCGATGTGATTTTACTAGTTCTGAACTCCGGTGATAGATGAATCGCCGGCGGTTTCTGTGGTGAGGGTAGTTTTTGCTTTGCTTGGCTTTGTTTTTGCTTTGCTTTGTTTGTTGAAAGTGAAATGAATGTCCCGTGTATATATAGTCGAGCGGTTGGTAATGCACCCCTGATTTTGGTGAAATTTACATGTTATGCCATTGTTCATCTTTATCTCCATTATTATAGCTAATATGAAATACCCCGGAATCTACTTAGTCATTTTCAAACCCCTTAAACAATACTAACTTTTAGATAAAAAAAATAGATAATTTGACTATCTCTAATTAATTAATTATTAAAATTTGGTCACCTAACACTTAATAAAAGCAAATCTGTAAAAATAAGGTTAATTGTTTCTTGATTTGATAAGCGGACACTCTTTTTTACTCAAAAATAAAAATTAAATGGACACTTTTTTTTTCCGGATGGAGGGAGTACTGTGTACATTTTCAATGACGATATTGACCTTGTTGTGTTCGCATTTATTTAATATTGTTTTCTAAAGCCAAAAGAAAATAATTTGGCTGGTACAATGGAATTATTTTATGTCATAGTAATAGAATATTTCCCGAATATTCTTTCATTAATTGTATATCTCTTATTTTACGTAAATTTGTATTTCTATTGTAATTATATCTCCTATTTTATGTAGAATTATATTTTCTATTGTAATTATGTTGATTAGTTAACTAGTTTAAAATTCTTGTACTACTATATATATTGTATATTATTGATGAATACAATCAAGGAACATATTCCTTTATGGTATCAGTAGCCTAAAAATACATCCACCGTCGCCGACCATAGCTCTCGGGCGCCACCCCCACGGAACCTTAGTAATTTTTTTCCAGCCATTCTCTCCCTTCTCCTCCTAAATTTCATCTTTCATGGCTGACAAAATCAAATTACGTCATGCAATTATAGTAAACAACATCAAAAACTTCATCTCTATCACTCTTGAGATGGAAAATGGCCAATACTCCTCGTGGGCGGAGCTTTTGAAGACCCATTATCGTGTTTACGAAGTTATCGACCACATCATCCCTCCTACACCGAAGTCCACAGATCTACCATCGGCTTCGACTTCTGATGATGCACTCTGTCTCGTTTGGACGCAGTCGTCCTCCAATTGATATACGACACAATCTCTAATGATCTGTTGCACACCATCATTGAGATCAATGTCACTGCCAGCCAAACGTGGGAACATTTGGAAAGTATTTTCCACGACAACAAAACTCAACGAGCGTTATACCTTGAAAATTAGTTCAAGGACATTCATCAGGACGATTTTCCAAACGTGTTTGCATATTGTCAAGAACTCAAGATGATTGCCGACCAACTATCCAATGGCGCACCAGTCCCTAATCAGCGATTGGTCATACAACTTATTGCATGCTTGAACAAATCCTATGACGGCGTTGCCACCATCCTTCAACAATGCATGCCGTTACCTCCGTTTTATGAGGCACGTTCGAAGCTTATTCTTGAGGAACCCTGGAAAATCAAGTGCAACACCACTCAGGCCAGCATTACCGACGTCGCCCTCACCACCACCGTCGGGCCCTCCGCCTCCAACAGGGCCTCCAACTCCGGCAACTAGAACTGCCGGCCCGAGGACCCGCATCAGCCCGCATCCACTCGCAACAATCGCCGGAGCATGCAGTTCGGCAAGGGCAGCGACAGACAAAATTTCGGCAACAACTGCGGCGGGAAGGGGCAGCAGCCTCCACCGGGGGCCGCGTGGGCCCCACCGTCATGATCCTCTCCTCCTTGTCTGTACCCAACATCCTCGTGGACTCCTTCCCGAATATTCTTTCATTAATTGTATATCTCTTATTTTAGGTAGAATTGTATTCCTATTGTAATTAGGTCTTATATTTTAGGTAGAATTATATTTCCTATTGTAATTATGTTAATTAGTTACCTAGTTTAAAATTCTTGTACTACTATATATATATTGTACATTATTGATGAATACAATAACATATTTTTTTACATAGGATATGTTTGATATAGGAGAAAACATAGAGTCAATTATTTTGCTCAAATAACAACTTGAATACAGTGTTTTATAATTAAAAATTCGTATTTAAAAGTGTGTTCTTTTTTCTCAAAATAAGAACACGTTTTATGTTTGTTAAAACTCGGAAAGCTTAGCAAGAATCCATATGCGCTTAGAATATACTTTTTTAATTAATAGTGTTTCTGAAAGCAGATTAATAGCTTTATATCATGTTATTCGGTGCAGAATCCATTTCTCCTTTATATGATGCCTTAAGTATAGAACCCTGGAAAAGATAATTTCATAGTTTAAAAATCAAAATAAGTACCGATCATGTCTTATTGCATCATTCACATTCGTTTTATTTTAAATGTTATATGTGTTGGAAATTAGCCTTTAGCGGGAGTTGCGACCGACCAACTTTAACGGCTTAAACACTAGTGTTACGTATGTTGGAGAATCCGGTTCTTCACACATGCATGATGTACTAAGTACGTAGATAACCGTAGGGCCAAGAATCGTCAAATTTCATTGAGAAATGAAAGAGATATTGGTTCACGAAGTGAGGTGTTTGAAGCATGGAAAGTGTGGTGTTGTGTTCAATTCTCCCTCATCGGTAGAGGAAGAAAGAATTGTTGTGTATATAAGACTCGAAATGTGTTTGGGGTTTGGGACCCCAAGGGGTATCCCATGTGTTTAAAGGAGGGAGGACCTAGATGTGCTTTGCTCAAGGAAAGACCACACGCTTGCGCCGCCGCCGCCCGTCCGGCCCTGGGCCTTCGATATTATCTTTGGGCCGTAAAACTTTGTCAAGTACGCTTTGATCCCAGAAGTTTCAGATGTGGAGTTTGGACCAGAATTCTTTCAGATGTGCGATTTGATCCTCAAGTTTCAAGATGTACGCTTTGGTCCTCAAGTTTTTAAGAAAATCGAATTTCGACGGTCCAGTAATGTAAACGTTCCAAAGACTCAATTCAGCCATTTATTTTGGCTGAATTACACCTCCACTAATGGCCAAATTTTCTCCATTTATTTGGTGGCTTTACTACCTCCATAATGGTCATTATTTGGCCAATAATGGTCATATGGAGGCGATCAAACAGCCTCTTCCTCCTATATAAACACCCCTTACACCATTGTTGAGGGACACTAGACATACACGAATTTACACAAAGCGTAAAGTAAAGCAAAGCGCTTTCTTCCTAATCTTCCAAGCATCATTTCGTTATTCAATATTCTTCACGGTAGCTTTTGAGTTTCCTTTGCTCAATAGTTCCATTGCTGTTTTATCTTGGGAGACGAATTGTCCGGAACGTATAAAGGATACATACGGGGCAATATTGTCTTAAGGACAGAGTGCCACACTCGACTCAGCAAAATCAAAGCAGTTTCCGGTCTTCTTGTTCAACAAAAATTGTAATTTTGGTTTCATTGTTATATTGTAATTTCCAGCTTTCTAGTTGAATTGTAATTTCAATTCTTACTTAAGCAGTTACTTGTAATTTCCGTTTCTTGCAATCCTTTGTAATACCCAACAATATGTACCTCAAATAATGATTTATTCTTCATGAAATGAATAGATTATCAAACATAAAAACAATATCATAAAAGAAGGGAATGCCTAAACAAATGGTGACATTATACTTCAATTGTTAGGACACGTCAGTTGAAATGATAAATAATAGTAATGTGTGACACAATATTTGTTCCTTTCTCTTTTTTCAATTCTTTTATTATTATTCTTTGTCTTTTACACAAATTTAAGGGGAAAAAAATGGATGAGATACATAAGTGATGTGTTCAAAAGGATTTATTTGCAAGTTGATAAGCGGTGGGGCACATTGCCAATTAAGTATATAAGATATGTCTGGTGGAAGCAAAAAAAAAGTCCAATTAAAGTTATCTGAAACCAATATTTTAGCCAAGTTGCATAATTAAAGATCACGTGGAAATTAAATTAATTGGTACCAATTCCAATTAGCAATAGTCATCATTAAGAAGGAAAATTGGGACCCGATTGCTTTAGCCTTTATGTCATTTTCTCTTATTTTCACGACCCAAATTATGGATTTGTGCATTGAATTAAAACTCGCTTTACTTTTAATTAGCCCGATTAATATGTTCCATGTATCAGATGCTTTGCCAATAATGACAATCAATTTTTATGTTTCGTCTATTAATTAATTGTTCCTTTAGGGTCTCTATCATTCTTCGTCATTAAATTAACCACATCGAAAATGACATGGTTTTTACATTTAATTAAGACGACGTTCAGGATTGAATGTTACTCCTCTGTCCAATTTTAATGGTGTAATTTTTAGCTCAATAAACTATTCTAAAAAAATTGTCACTTTAGAAATTCAATGTTAAAGTTAACAGTTGTTTCAACGGTACCTTTAGTATTTAAAAGTATGCATAATATTTAAATAAAAAATCAGTCTACACTTATTAAATTAGAGTAATTTAGTAAATTATAATTTATATTTATAATTTTTAATGGTGTGAAACGAGGTAAAACGATGGTTTAAATAAGGCGGAGAGAGTATGTTGAATAGATCTAAATTTTCCAACTGTCTTGATTTAAGTTTTAGTTACTAATTGACCCATATTATTCTACCAAAGTAAAAAAGACATATTTATACGTCTCTTTGATTTGACAAGGATTTTGACTATATTAGCATTATTTTAGCTTCGAAGAGGAAAATATTTTCAAAGTTAAGTGAGATTATATTTCGCAGTACATGTTTGACTCTTTGGTTCTCACATATTAAGTGGCGATTTCGAATGTCAATAATATTAAATGTTAATCTTATTGTTGCATAAAATAAGCTAGCTAACAGATATGGTGGCACATATAATAAAATTAAAATTGTACTACTGTACTTTATAAATTTTACTAGAAGGGAAAGCCCGTGCGATGCACAAGCTCAACATAATTAATTTGGTTATCTAACTTTATCCAATTATAAAAAAAAAATTGGTAAACAATTATAAAAATATGAGGATGTTATTACATTATAACTGTCATTGATTGAATTATAGCAAAATACATACAATTAAAGGTATTTCATATCCCCTAATTGTACTTATAATTACAAACTTGAAAGTTAAACTAAACAAATCTTCAAAAGTAGATGAAAGCCCTGATTTTATTATCTCTTGCATTATATGTGATAAGATTTTTGAGGATGAAACAGTTTGAACTTTCTCCTGTGAAAGACTAACCTGCAAAGTTTTAAAGCCGACTTCAAACATCAAAAGATATAATTACATGTTTGAAAAACTTCGGTAAGATAAAATCAGAAGTACAAAAAGGACTCGAAGTTGAACACTTATTTAAACTCAAAACAGAACTGAGTAACTTATGTTTGGCAAGTGAAGAAATTGTCAAAAGAAATATAACACAGTAGATCTTCCAAGCAACTTTTTTGCGCCTTAATATTGTGAAACTTTCAAATAATAAGTTATCATTTTCATTTCACATTTCCACAATCTTTTTAATTCAGGAGAATAATAATGCTTGATGAGAGAATTATTTAAAGATGCAGCAAATAGTTCCTTTCTCAGAAGTATGCCAAAGTTAATTACAGACTGCCTCATAAACAGACGAATATAGGACTCGACTTCCCTGCAATGAAACATAGATGGATTTGAACTCAGTAAAGGAAGAACTACACTTCATTTTTTTAAGAATGCAGTACGGAGTATAAATTGTTACATTCATATGCACCTCATTTTTTGTTTTGATGAACGTATCAGTCAATCAAATCATCAACAATTAAAAGGAAATTCTTATAAAAAAACCCTTAACCAAAACACTTGCGCTACTCAAAATCGAAGTATATATAAACCATCGAAGAAATTATTGCGCTGCAAGGTGAAAAAGAATATTACCTAATCATCGACAATATCATTTGTCAATGGAGTAGCACAAACATTTTCCCCGTGTATGCAAACAAAATGAAGGAATTACAACACATTCAAAATCCCGTCCAGATACATCAAATTGGACCAAGATCTTTGGCTCAAAGAAGCTGTAGAATTGAAAGCAGGCAAACAGAGAGAAAAATTGAAATCAAAATTAAAGAAATATCATGAACATTGATATGAAAAATTAAGTAATCAGGGAAAAAAATTGTATTAGTTTCCCAGGAAGTGCAAAGTTCATTCCTACCTCTCAATAACAAAAGAAGAAAATTTTGAAACTTTAGCGGATTCATCCAACCACGGGACAGAGCTTGGCTGAGAATCATTTAACTCCGAAACTGCACTTAGGCTGCAAGAATAAACATAATAACTATTAGCACGGGTACATAGGCATATATTTACCATATTTTGTGTTGTATAATTATGGTAGAATTTAGATCCTTATTATAGAAGGATTCAACATTGTACAGCTATATATATTTTGTATTAATGAGAAAGACTCTCCAATAAAGATTAATACAAAATTACATGGTACCAGGAGGTCAGGTGTTCAAGCCGTGGAAATAGTCTCTTGCAGAAATGTGAGGTAAGGCTGCATACAATAGACTCTTGTGGTTCGGCCCTTTCACAGATCCTGCGCATAGCGGGAGCTTAGTGCACCCGCAAAAAGATAAATTACTTTCTTGAATTCTTTCATAAGCTACATTACTCAAATTTATAAGAGGAGAAATTTCGTTTTCCTTAAAAGCATCTCCCAGTCATTAAATCTTCTGCATTTCTGTGACCTTCACCAGAGGATCTTTATATATATTTATCTCCCTCCTGTATGTTTAATAAATACAGACACTATTAGTTTTCACCAAATATTTAACAACTTTAAGAGGATGCACCTGAAAATTATTCCTACTAATTAAATTCTTATTCTTATCCAAAGATATACGGCGAAACAATTCAAGATGTAAAGCATGTACAATACTATTGTGACGTATGAGACAGTATATAACTCGAAACAAAAAGGTGCATAAGGCAAATATTTTACTTATCGAGACGTTAATTCTATGAGATTTTTGCCCACTGTGATCATCTCGAGGTATTTTAAGCATCCTTCTCATAGAGATGATTCAAAACTTTGTATTATAACAACACTGTAGATTAATTGATGATTTATAAATCTCACTACTCTAAAAAAGTTTAACAACTATGATCCTTAAAATGAATAAATGAAAATGAAACCACAATAGTAAATTACGTACCGAAACAATAGGAAAAACAGAAAGTTGAAGAAGACAAGGACAGTGGTATCTAAGCATGACACAAGTATCACGTGTTTCTTTTGTACGTTTGCTCTGCAAAATCACTCATCAGAGTTGTAATCTGGTTCCTTTTGTTGCTTTCTTTTAGGACTAATTTTCCCTTCTTCTTATATTTCTTTTTGACCCATGTATAGCGTAGTGGAATTAAGTAGTTCTGGTTCTTCCTATTTGTCTAAATTTAGGGATGCTAATCACAAATAATGTCAATCCTTTTGCTGCATAATGTAAGATTAATTGGCACAAAGAGAACTGCACAAAGGGAACATAACAAAATAGTTGTTTTACATTACTAATAGTAGTTGGGAGTCATTTTTTATTCCTTTTTCACGGGTGGGAATAATTCATATGTACTAATTAAGTAATTAAACTGCAATCTTTTGGAACATAGCTTGACTAGATTGTGATGAGGTAGTTTCACATTTTTTTTTTGGTATCCAGTTTTCTGGCTTACGGCAGGTTATACTGGAGATAGTAGTCTCGGTCCCTCAACACTACTACCAGTAAATAGCGAATTGTGGCTGAATAACCAGAGTTTGAAAACAAAACAATTAATATCACATATAAGGTCCTACCCAGACGTTCTTTATTTTCCTCGGTTTTTACCCCACGGAGCGGTAGCTTGCTTACTTAGCGCTTGCGCTAAGGATCTAATCAGAGTCAAACTTGGATTTACGAATTGCTCCCACCAGGGTTCGAACCCACGCTGTAGGCCTCCAGCTGGATTTACGTTTCCCTCCTTTGTTATCCGGCTATGCCCGGGGGACCACATTTTTATTTTCATTTGACATAAGATTTGTCCACATGTAGGTGTCAAATATTCATATTCCAATATTACTTCCAAAGAAAGGTCCATTTCCAAAAGATTCCAAAAACATGTCTGGTTTCAAATGAAGAAAAATACAGGAATCAAGTTCTTTTTTTTCAGTGTCACAATTAAAATATAGCAGACAATTTAGATTTGATATCTAGGAACTTCTATTTTTTTGTTGTCCTTTTATTACAACATTGTGCTTTTTAACCCTTAAGAAACAGACCAATTTTGACTAAAATAAGTTACTATAAAGAATGGCAGACAAGATTCAATCCTGCATCATTTTAGTAGCAACAGTTTATTTAGGATGTACAATGAATTAAGACTTTGTTGCAACCATTTTTTTCTCTTTTTTTTTTTGTTTTAAAAGAACAAAACAGTGTTGCATTGGATGAAACTTCCATGAAAAGGTCCTCCGGGCCATAGTCCAGTGGCAAAGCCTGGGCGCTATAAGGCGCTCTGACATGGGACAACGTGGGTTCGATTCCCCGCAAGCACGAAGAAACTCTGCATGTTGGGAAATTTGACCTTGTCTCATTGATCAGTTGTACGCTCAAAAGCGCCACCGAGCACATCCCGCGATTTACCTGGTAATAGTGTTGAAGGACCGGTGCTATTACCTCCAGGACATAGTTAGGCGCAAGCCTGGAGACCTGAATTATTAAAAAAAAAAAAAAAACTTCCATGAAAAGGACTTTTCCCTTTTTATTTATTTCATATGGACCTATAGCTTGGTGGAATTAGATTGTGATCCAATTACTTTCTTGTTCCTTGTCCAAATTTAGTGGACAAAATTATCATAAGCGGCTGCAAAGGATTGTTAATTTTAATTCTTTTTTTCTTGTCTCGTGGTTCATTGATTTCAAATCAACTTATGATGCTGAAGTATCATTTTTACAGATAAGTTGCTACATAGTAAGTCGGTATAGGGTTAAATTGATTAAAATAGATTAACAACTTCTCTACAATTTGAAACTCTTGTGTAATTTCAATTGTACATGACTAGCATATGGTGGATTTTTAATTCGACACAGGGAGCCCGGAGGATGTAAAAGATACATTAACTAATCATTTAAAAGTGAAACAATCGTTTAATATTATTTCAGTATTAATTGTTTACGTCAAAGCAATGGATGCATAACTGCGTTTGAATATACACTTTCACTTAGATATGATTAGTTAATGTATATATTTACTTCATTAAATTACTTAACCATGCGATAGTATTTATGATTTATTTCACTCATGGTATCTTTTTATCATTTTATGACTAGATAATATATTTTATCATGAAATACCATGAGTAGAATAATACTTTAACATTATTTCAGTCTTAATATTTAATATAATACTTTTTAAATATTATTTCACTCATATTATATAAAAAATATTATTCCAGCCTAATATTATAAACTTAACAAACAAATACGATTACAAATTGAAATTTAGAATTTGTGGGAACTTTGAAGATATTGTTATAATTTTTGGATTGAAAACACTGAACTTCATGACAACATCCTAGAACATTAGGTATAAAATTAAAACTTCAAAAAACTATTAAATTTTAAATTATGAAGCAACAATGATTGTGGTGTGTGGATATAATATTTTTTATTTTTAATTAAAGCTCTCGAATTCGACTCATTAAAGAAAAATCTTTTTTCTTTAAATGAGTTTTGCACAATACAAATTCGAATCAATCTAGGACTTATTGCAAATACCGTGAACATTTACACACATGTGTATTCGGTTTCTAGCAATGGAAGAGCCATAAATTTGGGGACTGCTTCTTATTTGTGTTAAGAAAATATAAAATTAAATATATACGACCACACTTGATACAATTGCTTAAACAGACCCCAAAAAAGTTAATATCGCTCTATAAATGGTTTTAAGTTAATATCGCTCTATAAATGGTTTTCGGGAAGTTTTAAGTTGGTATAAATTATTACGTACTTTCTCAAAATAAAAGAGAGTCTACTTAATCAGTTGCACACCCTTTAATAAAAATTAATTTTTAGGTAAAATAAATAATTTAATTAAAATATTCCTAATTAAATATGTATTGAGATTTGATCATTTAACACTTATTACAAATAAGAAAAAAAATAAAATTAATTTTTTCTTAATTTTAATAAGTGAGAGTAGTATAAAACATTTTACGCCATATTATTTTTACTTATTATAGCAAGGTAACTTATCTTACTTTTAAAATTATAAATTTTAAGAAAACTTTTAAGGTGATCTAATAATGTGAAAAAACCAACAAAAACTGAAGATTGAGCTAACTTTTATTAATGTCCCTATAATATAAGTTTTGATGACTTAATACTTACATATATCATGAATATGTTATCTTTGGTGTTATGTAATTTAGTTTTCAATTTAATGGGAAAACAGGCTTCTGATTTTTGTTGATATTTCAGAAATTCAATACTGATAAAATGTTTAGCTGAGGAAGAGGATTGAAAATTAACTTCCAAAAAGCTATACAAATGGGAGCCGGAATTAGTAAAAATCACCAGTCATGAATGTACAAAATACAAGAAACACCAAATTCAAGATCCAAATTAAAGGACAATAATACCCTCAGACACTCTAAATTTACCAAAACTGGTACTCTCTCTGTTCACTCCATCTCTGTCGACTAGCTCCGGCTAGACTGAGATCGGCCTCCGGTGGAGAATATAGAAGACAGAGAGTGAGCTAATCCCAAGACTATGGTGACCTTCACTTGCCCTCTCTTTGGAATCGGTCTCCCATATTCTTCTACCCTTCTTGACATGTTCATCATCATCATCTCTTTTCTTGCTCCGGCCATCTTTGTAATTCTCCGATGTGATTTTACTAGTGCTGAGTTGCCGGCGGTTTCTCTGGTGAGGGTGATCGATGGTAATTAGATTAATTGACTCCGTTTGCTTTGCTGGTTGGGAGTGAAATGAATGCTCCCCTACGTGTATATATAGCTGAGTGATTGGTAATTGCCCATGGGTTTGGAGGAATTTACATATTAAGCCATTGCTTTATCTTTATCTCCATTAAATTTTTTTGATATCCAACTTCCTGCTTACGCCAGACTATTTCCGGAGATAAGTATTCCCGATCGGTCAGCATTACTATCAGTAAATTGCGGCTAATTGTGGTATGTGCATGAATGACCAGAGTTGGAGAATAGAGCAACTGATATTACCTACAAGATCTTATCTCAGAAGAGAGCAAATTACTCCCATCAGGGTTCGAACTCACGTTGCAGACCTACAACTGAATTTTAAATTCTCCTCATTTGTCATCAACTACGGGGACATCTTTATCTCCATTATTAGAGCTATACTATGAACTATGAAGTACTCTTGACATTTCGTTAACGATAATGACCTTCTCCTGTTCACATTTTCCTTGCTTTAATCTTTTTATTTTTCTAAAACCAAAAGATTAGACTTCAATTGTTTTAAGGACACGTCAGTTGAAGTGATAAATAATCAGTAGGTGTAACACACTATTTGTTTCTATCACTTTCTTCAAAATGATAACGATTCAAACTAAAAAAAGAAAAAAATAACGATTTAAACTAACATTTTTTTTTCGAGTTAAATTTTATTGTCTTAAATTAAAGATATAAAGAATCTATTAAAATATTTTTTAATCTGTGATCTTAAATATATCATATGAAAAGTTAAAATTAAACAATTATTAAAAATATATTCTTTTTTAATAGATAAAAAAGAAAGTAAAATAAATATTTTGAAAGACATTGTATTTTTAAACGCAGTGGGGTGGTGGGGACATTGCCAGTTAAGATGTCTGGTGGAAGGGAAAAACAAAATCCCAATATTTTAGATGTCA
Source organism: Anisodus acutangulus (assembly GCA_029783415.1). Classification (NCBI taxonomy): domain Eukaryota; kingdom Viridiplantae; phylum Streptophyta; class Magnoliopsida; order Solanales; family Solanaceae; genus Anisodus; species Anisodus acutangulus. The sequence continues at coordinate 37,336,021 of CM056501.1, read as the reverse complement.
AGTTGAAAAAATATCACGTGGGAATTAATATAACCATTTAGCAAATTAAAAGTCATCATTGAAAAGGAAAAGTGGGCCACGATGGCTTTCTGTCATTTTCTTATCTCTTTTTTGCATGACCAAAATTATGGATTCGTACATCGAATTAAGACTCGCTTTTCATTTAATTGGGTCGATTAACAATATTTTCCATGTATCAGATGCTTTGCCGATAATGACTGTCAATTTTTATGTTTCCTCTTTTAATGAAATGTTCCTTTAGGGTCTCTATCATTCTTCGTCTACTTCGAAAATGACATATAAGATGGCATTTACGATTAGTGAAAGATTGAATTACTCATTTTATTTTTAACTGTTGCAATTCAAGCTTCACTTACTAATTAACTCAGGATTTATACTTGACAAGGGAGCTGCTTGACTAAATAGCATCATATTTTGACTTAAAAGAGGCATCCCTTTTAAAAGTTCACGGAAATACATGTTTGAACCTATGATTCTCACACATTCGATTTGTACGCAATTATCTTTTCTTTTTTAATTATGCTTTGTATTAATCCCTCCGAATTAAAAAAAATGTTCATTTAGCAATTTGCATACCCCTTAAAAAATACTAACTTCTAGGGAAAATAGGTAATTTAACTAAAATGCCCCTAATTAAATAAGTATTGAGATTTAGTCATCTAACATTTAATAAAGACAAATCTGAAAAAGTAAGGTTAGTTTTTTCTTGATTTGTTAGGTGAATACTTTTTTTTACCTAAAAAATAAAGGCTAAATGAAAACACTTTTTTTGTTCCGGAGGGAGTATAGTATATCTCTCTCAAACACATTTTTCAGATTATATAAATGGTGACATATGGAAAAGCTAATTAAGCGTTTAATCTTTTTTGTTGCATAAAATATTCTTTAGTAGCTATATATGATATAACCTCCATAAATTTGGAGAATTATGTTTGACTAGATCTTGACTTGATAGGTTTTCACACGTATATATGTTTCCCTTGGAATTTGAAAATAGATGCATCCAAACCCCTAGGTCATGCATCTATATTGTTTAATGTTGCGTTTCCACTTAGTCTCAACTTTTTCAAAAGAGTTAATTGTGTACAACGTTCAAGCGTCAAACTTGACCTCATTTGCTTCTTTTTTCTTTCTTCATAAAATATAAAAGGGGAAATATTTAATTAATTTTTTTTAACTTTACAAATGGTCCAATTTGTCATCTATTAAGAGAATTTGTCAAAATATACTCTTATTTACTAAAGCTTCAACACGTAAGCATTTTTAAAAAGGAAAAAAATCAAATTTACCCTTCAAATATGTGAAATGATCTAGTTTTACTCTTGAACTATCAAGAAACATGGTCACAACATTCATATCAGCAATAATATGGGACTTGTTTTTTTTTTTTTTTGCTGATTTTTACTTTTTAATTACTAATTGAATAACATAGATTATAAAGAATGACGGACAAGATTTAATCCTGCTACATTTCTAGTAGTAATCTCTTCTTTAGGAAGTACAATGAATTTAAGACCTTGTTGCAATCATCTTTCTTTATAAAAAGAAAGGGGGGGGGGGGGGCAAAATGATAGTTAAACCTACTATTATTTTGTAAGGATTGAAGCTTACATTATTAGGATTAATTTTCCATTTTTTATTTATTTCTTTTGGATTCATAGTGTAGTGGAATTAGCTAGGTTTGTGATGTTAGTATTCTATTCTTCCCTTTGTCTAGATTTATAGATGCTAATGACAAATTTCAATCCTTGTGTTGCGTAATGTAAAGTTATTAGAAACTATGGCACAAATAAATTTGCAAGAAGATGAAAAAAGAAACCTAACAAAATAGTTGTTACTAAAATTTAACAGTAGTTGGTATTGTAGTTGGGAGTCATTTCTATTCTTTTTTCACGGATGGCAACCATTCATATGTACTAGTTAAGTTATTGAACTGCATAAATTTGGAATATTGGCTTGATTAGATCTTGTAGGTTTCACATTTTTATTTTCATTTAAAATGGTTTGTCCAGTCCTGTGTGAGTGTCAATTGTCAATTGCTTATAATTATATCCATTAATTCCAAAAACTATGAAGTGTCATTTTCTATTTTTCTATATAAGTATAAAATTCAAGGAGGCAAATACGACCAGAACATGTCTTGTTTCTAACGAAGAAAATTACAGTTAATAATCAAGCATCTTTTTCAGTGTAAAAACTAAAATATAGTAGAACACAAACAAGATTTGATATCCTGGATATTCTATTTTTTGTTGTCCTTTCATTGTCATTGTGTTTTTTTTAACCCTGAGAATAAGACCAAGTTTAACTAAAATAAGTTACAAAGAATGGCTGACAAGATTCGGTTCTGCAAATAGCGTTTATAGTCCCTCCTGTGTTGATAAATTTTAATTTTGCTCGATGTAATATTTGATTTAGTATATTTAATATTTAATTAATAAAAGTATATATTTTTAATCTTTTTATATAGAAAATACATTTTATTTAGATTACTTTTAAAACTATACTACCTTCAAATATTGGGTAGCAATACAAAGTTAACATTATATATGGATAATTAAGGAGTGTGATGTTTGGCAATTTGGCAAATTTTGTAGAATAGCAAGTAGAAAGATTAAAAGTGCACCACTCTAATAAATTAAAGGTTTAATGTGTTTATTCAGATATTACAAAGATAAAAAGAAGAATTTGTGAATTATTGAATGACCCAAAGTGCTATTATTCCTATTGGTTTATGAATTAAGACTGTACTAGTTTTTATGGAAGAAATAGATGAATAGTCATTTTTTACGTTACTAATTAAAAAAATAGCTATCATTTCAAAACTAATTAATGTTTAAGTGTGTAATTTAATTTTCAATTTAATGGGGAAACTGGCGTCTTTGAGTACTGGGAACTGCAAAATATACTCCATAAGTAGCGCATAAATCAGTGAGAACAGAAAAAATAAAATGGTTTAGCTGAGGAAGATGATTGAAAATTAACTTCCATTACTATACAATGGACGCTGAATTACAAAAATCACCAGCCATGTATGTACAAAATACAAGACACACCAAGCTCAAGACCCTAGCAAAGGACAATAATACCCTCCAACACTCTAAATTTACCAAAACTGGGTACTCTTTCTTCTCTAGTGAGGGTAGTTGTTGCAGCGGTGGTGGCAATTTAATTAATTGTTTTTGCTTTGCTTGTTGGGAGTTTAAATGATTTGTCCCCAGTATATATATATATATATATATATATTGGTGAAATTTACATGTTATGCCATTGCTGTATCTTTGTCTCCCTTATTAGCTGCTGCTATTGACATTTCGTGGACGATAATGACCTTCTTCTGTTCACATTATCCTTTTACTTTTAATCTCTTTTTTTTTCTAAAACAAAAAGAAAAGAATTTGGTTGGTATAGTGGAATTTTTATATGTCAACTAATATGCTTAAACAAATGGCGACATTATACTTCAATAGTTGGGACACGTCACTTGAAGTGATAAATAATTAATAGGGCAAGTTTGATGTCAGGGCCTAAAAGTAGCCTTTTTAGAAGTTTGGGGAATAAGTGTTAATTATAAGGAGGGAGGACTCCAATTTGGATTAATGCTAATTAATTGGAGATAAATTATCGAGGCATAAAAAAAGATCCTTAAATTTTTAAAAATATATTTTCGTCCCACGATTTAAATAAAAAATAATAAAATAAATTATAACTATTCCAAGCTTTCAACTCAGCCCTCAAATTTTAAAAAATATACTGTGATCCAAAGTAAGAAATAATAAAATAAATCAAAATTAAAATCTAAAAATATATCTTTTACCTTATAAAAAAATATAAAATTATATTTTCCTCTCTCAATTCATTCCCAAATAATAAAATAAACCAAAATAAAAATCTAAAAATATATCTTTTACCTTATAAAAAAATATAAAATTATATTTTTTTCTCTCAATTCATTTACACGTTTTTATTGTTACATTATGAAATATGTTCCATTGACAGCCACTGTTGGAGCTTGAGCTTAAAGCTTGAAAAAATAGATTTTCGAAAGAGTAATTCATTTCAAGTGAGTATTATCGAATTTTGTTAGAGATCTTTGATGAGTTTAAATCTCAAATTTTAGAGAATTTCAAGAAGATTTAAGGTGATTTTGGATTAAATTACGAATTTGAGCTTGAGTATAGTCATTATTAAAGCTTCAGTTTCAAACTTGAAAAATGAATTTTATGAATGAGTGATTTATTTCAAGTGGGTGTTATTGAATTTTGTTGGTGAGAAGTCTAAATCTCAAATTTAAGAGAGTTTGGAGAAGATTTAAGGTGGTTTTGCATAAAATTTCATATTTGAGCTTAAAGTACAAGATGGATATTTTAGATTTGAGCTTGAGGTTGAAGATGAATATGAGAAAAAATTGGAAAAAACGTTGTTGAAAAATGGCGAAAAACACAATGATAAGTAAAAGTTTCGCGCATAGACACTAGACCTTGTTTTATATTCTACTAAGCGTTTTTAAAAAATTGGAAAACGCACTGATAACTTAAAGTTCTGTGCATAGACACTAAAATTTATTTTATCTTCTACTAAGTGTTGTTGAAAATGGGGAAAAACACATTGATAACTTAAAGTTTCGTGCATAGACACTAGACCTTATTTTATCTTCTACTAAACGTTGTTGAAAAAATGAAAAAATAAACATTCATTCTTGAAAATTATATTGGTTGGCATTTAAAAGGGTAATTAACGAATATATAACGTCATATTAATATAAACACTAATATTAATTTTAAAAAAGGATTATTATGCACTGTTAACTGCCACACATAGACACTAGACAATATTATATCTTCTACTAAACGTGTTTGAAATTACATTAAATGGGTAAATTATAGTTATGTCACCAATTTAAAGTTGTTTTATACGATCATCACAATCAATATCAATGAAAATATCAATATCAAACGTCATATTAATATAAACACTAATATCAATAAAAATATATATATGATATTCACATATAGTTATGTCACCAATTTATAGTTGTTACATATGATCATCACAAAAATGGGGGAAATATGCTCATTAAATGGGTAAAGTATAGTTATGTCACCAACTTAAAGTTGTTATATATGATCATCACAATCAATATCAATATCAATATCAAATGTCATATTAATATAAACACCAATATCAATGAAAATATATATTATGTTCTCATATAGTTGTGTCACCAATTTATAGTTATTGCATATGATCATCACACCCAAAGACTTTAACTAGCATATTATTAACATGATTCAATTAGTATCATTGTTTAGATCATTCTAATGTTGTTTCACTAATGGCATGATGTGTACATATTATTTAGTCAAAATATAAGTTTAATATTTTAAAATTAGTTCAAATTCTTATTTAATAAATATTTTTTGGTTGTAAAAACACGTGTCACATTCTACTAATATTTTGTAGGTGAATTATAAACTAAGCGTTCAGAGCTAGCAAAACAGCTGTCACGTTGTATATTCTACTACTACTACTTTGTAGGTGAATTATAAACTAAATTTTCAGAACCCGCAAAACATGTGTCACATTATATATTCTATTAATCTTTTGTAGGATAATTATAAACTACTCATTCAGAACTCGTAAAACATGTGTCACGTTGTATATTCTACTAATCTTTTGTAGGTGAATTATAAACTAAACGTATAGAACTTGCACATAACTCCAACGGTAACTTTTTTCAAATTCAACGTCTAAAAACGGTAATATTTTTATTATAAATACCCTCATTCTCAGATTTTTTACCAAAGGGTAAACAACTGACATTATAACGCCAATGAAGATTATTAGAAGCCGTTCATTAATTACTAAAATGTCACAGAGTTCGTCGTCTTACCCGTACGCCATACAAAAGGGAATATGCAAGTATGGTGATTTAGCTTCCATTAGAATTTCAAGGACACCACAAAATTCCGGAAGAGAGTTTTATGGTTGTGCGAAGGAAAAAGTTAGTATTTAATTTGCTTACGTCTTTTTTTAACTTGGTAACAACTAATTCTATCAATTATAATGAATGTTTTGTCTATTGAGTCTAGTGTTGAATTTATCTAACAATTTGCCTAAGGAACCTGTTATTATGATGAATGTTTTGTCTACTGAGTCTACTGGTGAAATAAATTAGCCTAATAATTTCATAATGAAGCAGTTATTATAACAACTGTTTTAGCTACTGAGTCTAGTGTTAAATTTTCCTAACAATTTGCCTAATGAAGCAGTTCTTATAACGAATGTCGTGTTTAGTGAGTCTAATGGTGAAATATTTCTGTAAATTTCAAACATATGCAAACATAAGAACTGCCAACGCAAAAGTTTAGTCTATTTTAGACCTGACTAAAGATTCTGCTAGACTATTTCTGACAATGTCTTCTTTTCCTTTTGGACAAACAACTACTGTAATTTGATCCAAAATCATGTCATATCTTAACCAAACTGCTTCAAATTTCATATATGAGTTCCCCTCCACGTTTCGATTCTTTTGAGATATCACCTACGTGAAATAGAGATCGATTGCGGTAATCTAAAATTTAAAAAATCATCTTCTTCAATCTTGAGAGTTGCTATAAAATCGATCCAAAATCATGTCAAATATCAACGAAATTTCTTCAAATTTCAGATGTGAATTCTCCTTTATGTTCCGATTTTTTCGATGTATAACTCACTCAAAACGGAGCTCATTTGAGGTAATCCACATTTTAATTAAAGCTTCGAATCTTTGTTAATGGTCGTCAACGGCTTCCAGCTCATTCTTCACGTTTTTCAGCAACCAACCAACATATATACTTCAAGTTTAGCTTTCAACGACAATTACACACATAAACGATGAAGGAATGAGAGAATTTGAGAGTAAAAATGATTTTTGGAGAAGAAGAACACGAAAGAAAAAAAGAGAAAGAAAGAGAAACAGAAAGGGACTTTTTTGAAAAGCTTAAAACTTAATTTTAAAGTTTTTAAAAATACAAAGAGGCCCATGTGTTTGCTAATCCTATCCTTAGTAATTTTTGGATAAAAAATAAATAGAAATAAAAAGGAAAATTAGGCCCCACGATGGCTTTCTGTCATTTTCTTATATCTTATCAGTATTTGCATCCCCAAAATTATGGACTCGTGCATTGAATTAAGACTCGCTTTTCTTTTAATTAGCCCGATTGACATTATGTTCCATGTATAGATGCTTTGCCAATAATGACTATCAAAGTTCATTATCTTAGGGTCTCTTTCACTAATCGTCATTAAATTAATCACATTGAAAATGACATGGTTCTTAATTTATAAACGATGTTTAGGATTAATGAAAGATCGAATCAATCAAAATTTTCTAAATATCGTAATTCAAATTTCACTTTCTAATTGACTAGGATTTATACTTTTCTTTTGATTCAATAAGGATTTTGACTATATTAGCACGACATTTTGGCTTCGTAGAGGTGTCTCTCATTTCAAAGTTTACTGAGATTATTTCTGCAGTATATATTTGAATTTATGGTCTCACTCATTAGTACGTTGTTATTTTTATAATGGAGATATGATTAGTAATTTAGTATGTATGCATATCACACACAAATATACTGTTGGAAATTTGCCTTTGGCGGGAGTTGCGACCGACCAACTTTAACGGCTTAAACACTAGTGTAACGTATGTTGGAGAATCCGGTTCTTCACACATGCATGATCTACTAAGTACGTAGATAATCGTAGGGCCAAGAATCGTCAAATTTCATTGAGAAATGAAACAGATATTGGTTCACGAAGTAAGGTGTTTGAAGCATGGAAAGTGTGGTATTGTGTGTAATTCTCCCTCATCGGTAGAGGAAGAAAGAATTGTTGTGTATATAAGATTCGAAATTGGTTTGGGGTTTGGGACCCCAAGGGGTATCCCATGTGTTTAAAGGAGGGAGGACCTAGATGTGCTTCGGTTCAAGGAAAGACCACACGCGCGCCGCCGCCCGTCCCGTTCCGGTTCCGGGTTCACGGGTTCACGGGTTCACGGGTCTTCTGATATTATCTTTTTGGGCCAGAATTCTTTCAGATGTACAGTTTGGTCCCTGAAGTGCCAAGCAACTCAATTCAGCCATTTATTTTGGCTGAATTACTCCTCCTATAATGGCCAAATCCGTTGGTCTTTCTCCCATTAATGTTGGTGGCTTTACTACCTCCATAATGGCCATTATTTGGCTGTTATGGAGGGCAGTAATCAGCCCCCTCCCTCACCTATTTAAACACCCCCTTACACCATTGTTGAGGACTAAGAATAGCCAAGGAGAACACCAAAACAGTGCACGAAAATACACAACCGAAAACAGTTTCTTCCTACACCTTCCAAGGCATCATTTCGTTACTCAATATTCTTCACGGTAGCTCTTGAGTTTCCTTTGCTCAAGTGTTCCATTGCTGTTTTATCTTGGGAGACAAATTGTCCAGGACGTATAAAGGATACATACGGGGCAATATTGTCTTAAGGACAGAGTGCTACACTCGACTCAGCAAAAACAATTTACATTTTTCCGTCTTCTACAAAACTGGAATTTCCAGTTTTTACTTGTGGTTATCTTGTAATTTTCAGATTACTAGTTGAACTATTGAATCTTTGTTTATCCTTTCGAATACTTGTAATAGTTGTATACTTCCCGTACTGCTTTATAAAGTACCATAGAGCAAAAATACCCAACATATACTAAGTAGCGAATGGAGATATAGGAAAAATAAAAAGTTTTAATCGTAGATGAATAGATTGATTGTCTCTTAAATTTGTCTGTAAATTTTATTAAGACATTCGAATAATGGTTTTATTTTTAATTGGGATAAAATGTTCCTATTAAATTTTTCTGGTTCAAGTTCGAAAAAGATTCTGCGTGTGTTCTCAAACACTCATTACACAGATAAGTTAACTACTTAAAATATGACATATTATCTCTTAATCATAAACATTAATCTCAATAAGCCGTAAGACCTCAAACTTATTCCAATTGAGGTTGATGTGTATAATTAAAGACACGTGATATATTTTATGTGATTAATTTATCTACATAATAGATTGTTAGAAAATACACACAAAAGTTTCTTCAAAAGTTAAATAAAAAGTATCTAATAGAAATAATTTATTATATGCTCAAGTGCTCAATAAAAAATAATATAATCTATAATTCGAGTATCCAAAATTTTTTAATAAGCTAAGTAGATACGATTGCACATAACTACGTAAGGGAGTGCTGAACCATAGGAGTAATAAAAATATATGTACTTCCAGAATTATTAAATTTGTAGTGGTTGTACTTGTACTTTTGACAGGATGGTGACCATTCTTATGTATAACGACCATAAATCTGGACTTGTGGAGCATAATTAAGTTTGACTAGATCTTGACTTGGGTAGAGTTTTCACTCGTATATATCAATATATGTTTCCCTTGAAATTTAAAAAAGATGCATCCACACCTACGCCATGCATCTACATTGTTTAGTGATGCGTTTCCACTTACTATCAACTTTTTCACCTGTTGCTGTGTGTACCACGTTCACGCGTCAAACTTGATATCATTTGCTTCATTAGTATTGACTATTGAGTGGCACAATTTAACTTGACCCAAAGATTAAAAAAAAAGGAAGATTTTTAAAATTTGTGGTTCTAAATAAGTTTTATATAAACGTGTGGCCGTAAATTATTTGATAAAATTAAATTATCTCTAAATATAAAAAGATGATATTCTTTTTGAAATATATTAAAAAAAAAATGATGTCACATAAATTGACACTGAGATAATAACAAAACAAAAAAAGGCATATGGAAGTCTCATTTTATCAAGTTTATGATAGGAACACATTATATATCTTAATTATAGTGCAAAATCGGCCACGTAAAAGAATACTTTATTTACACATTTAATAGGTATAATACATAAATAGGGTTTTAAATTTTGTCTTAGCTGACAAGTATGTTCTTCAATTTTCGGTGTGCACAAGTAGATACCTCGACTTGTATAAAGTTGAACAAGTAACAATAAATGCTGATGTGACACATAAATTTGAAAATTTCTAGATGATCATTTTGTAAGTTGAAGTGTTCAAGTGATAAAGTGGAGATAAATTAAAATGTCTACTTGTGTAAATCTAAAGTTGGAGGGCATACTTGACAACTGAAGTTAAGTTCAAATGCATGTTTATGTATTATGTCATTAATAATATGAAAAGAATCGTCACATCCGCCTCAGGTCATTCATATTTCGGTTGACTCAATAATAAATTTAAGGTCATAATATAAGTTTATTATGTCTCTCATATGAAACATCTTATCTTTTTAAGAATGTGATTTTTCATATATTAATTTAATTCTCCCGTCATTTGTGGAAGTTTCATCATCATAAGCAATCTTGTTTAGGTGCTAAATTTACTATTATATGTTCCATTCCAAGTGATTTTACCTATAAAGACAACATCATATGCAATTAAATTGGACTTCTATTTTTTTACTACAACACTATACTATATTGTTCTGTTTTTTTATTGTTTTAGGGTCAAAAACACATCTCAAATATCATTTTTTTTAGTTTCCTACTTCAACTATCAAGTGTGAGAGTTTTCTACCTAAACTATTATCAGCTAGTTAGCAAAACACATCTAAACTATCATTTGTTCACTTTTTCTATCTCAACGTTTAATGAGTTAGGGTCAAAAACACATCTCAAATATCACTTTTTTAGTTTCCTAAATGAACTATCAGGTATGAGAGTTTTCTACTTAAACTATCATCAGTTAGTTAGCAAAACACACATAAACTATCATTTATTCCCTTTTTCTACCTCAACTATCAGGTAGGAAAAGTGAACAAATGGTAGGTTAGGTGTGTGTTGCTAACTAGTTGGTGATAGTTTAGATAAGAAACTCTCGCACCTGATAGTTCAAGTAAAAAATTCAAAAAAAATGATACTTAATATGTGTTTTTGACCCTTTATCTATTTTTTATTCGTAGGGAATTGCACAAGTGAATATCGTAGGTTACAAAAAATGAAAGACAATATTTGATCCTGCTACATTTCTAGTAGTAGCATCTTCTTTAGGAAATACAATGTATTAAAACCTTGTCGCAATCATTTTTCTTTAGAAAAATAGGGAGGGAAACAAATACTAGTATGATAGTAAAACCTTTTAATGGTTGAAGGTTCCATTATTATGACTAATTTACCCTTTTTATTTAAATTCTTTGGGACCCATAGCTTAGTGGAATTAGGTTATCGTGGTCTAATTAGTACTCTATTCTTAATTCCCTTTGTTCTAGATTTGGGGATGCTAATGACAAATGTCTTTAATTTGTTGTTGCATATTAATGTAAGATTAATTAGAGACGACGGCACAAATAGAATTGCAAAAAGACAAAAAGAAAACATAACAAGATTGTCCTTATAAATTAATAGTAGTTGGTATTGTAGTTGGGAGTCATTTCCATTATTTTTTCCCCGGGTGGCAACCATTCATATGTACTAATTAAGTAATTAAACTGCATAAATTTGGAACATTAGCTTGACTAGATCTTGACTTGGGGTGTTCATAATTTAGTTTGAGTGGGTTTTCCAAAAGAAATCAAACTAATTAAGTTAGTTTATTAAATATTAGGATTCAATCAAATTAATTAAGTCGGTTTCATTTATTTGATTTTTGTTGATATTTTCCGATCTTTATCGATACTTTTTAATATATGACGTACACTAGCAATCACATACTTCAAATACTCATTTTAATCCATTCCATCACTTCCAAAACTAACAAAGGTGTCTTTTACCTATTTTCATTTATTAAATTTTTCTAGGAGGCAAATATGACCAGAGAAAAGTACATTACTCAGAAGATTCTATAAACATGTTTTGTATCAAACGAAGAAAAGTACAGGAATAAAGCTTTTGTTTTTCAGTGTCAAAATCAAAATTAATAGACAAACTAGATTTGATATCTACGAACTTCTATATTTTGTTGTCCTTTTAATACAACATTGTGTTTTTTTAATCCTAAGAAATAGACCAATTTTGTCTAAAATAATTTACTAAGAATAGCCGAAAAGATTCCATCCTACATCATTTTAGGAAGTACAATGAATTAAGACTTTGTTGCAATTTTTTATTTTATTTTTTGAAAAAAAGAAAATGTAGTTTTGTATTTGATGAAGCTTCCATGAATAAGACTTTCCCTTATTGTTTTTTTGGACCCATAGCTAGCTTAGGGGAATTAGATTGTGATCTAAGTACTTTATGTTCCTTTGTCCAAATTTAGTGGACAAAATTATCATAAGCGGCTGCAAAGGATTGTTAATTTTAATTCTTTTTAATTTCTTTGTTTCTTGTTTTATGGTTCATTGATTTCAGTCTGCTTATTATGTCGAAGTAGTACCATATTATTTTACATATAAGTTGCAACATAGTAAATCGGTATAGGCCCAATAATTTGATTAAAATAGATAAATTACTCTTTACAGTTGAAACTTTTGTCTTATTGCAATTGTCCTTGACCATCATATAGTGGGAATTTTAATTCTACTCACTTAATCATGTGGTTACAGCTTACCGTTTATAATATAATTGTAGAAAAATCTTTACAACAACAACAAATCCAGTGAAATTCCAAAGTGTGAAATCTGAAGAGGGTAGAATGTACGCAGACCTTACTTTGGAAGGTAGAGAGGTTGTTTCCGAAAGACTCTCGGCTCAAGATAAAAGATAAAAGAAAAAACATTAAAAAAGTTAGATAAGGATAAGCAGTTAAAAGCAATATGAAAATGAAAATAACGAACGCGAATAAGTCATGGTAAAGCAGTCAGGAAAAACTAGGAACAATAGCTACTACAGAGAGATAAGATACTCAAAATAGAAGAAACTATGAGGCAATACTGCGACTACTAGTATGAAAGGATAAGCAATGCTACTACTAGCCTACTACCCTAATATGAGTCCTCCATAACCTCTTATCTAAGGCCATGTCCTCAGTAAGCTGGAACTGTGTCATGTCCCATCTAATCATCTCTCCCCAATACTTTTTCGGTCTACCTCTACCTCTCCTGAAACTGTCCATAGCCAGCCTCTCACACCTCCATACTAGGGAATCAACATATCTCTTCTTCACATGTCAAAACCATCTCAGCCTCGCTTCCCGAATCTTATCCTCCACCGAGCCCACTCTCACCTTGTCCCGGATGTCTTCATTCCTAATCATATCTCTTCCAGTATGCCCACATATCCATAGCAACATTCTCATTTCCGCAATTTTCATCTTCTGAAAATGAGAGTTCTTAACTGGCCAACACTCCGTCTCATATACCAAGGTCGGTCTAACAACCACTTTGTAGAACTTGCCTTTAAGTTTTGGTGGCACCTTTTTATGACACAACACTCCAAAAGCGAGCCTCCATTTCATCCATCCTGCACCAATACGATGTGTGACATCATCGTCAATATCTCTATTTCCTTGAATAATAAATCCAAAATACTTAAAACTGTCCTTCTTCTGGATAACCTAGGTACCAAGTCTCCTTACCATGTCAGCCTCATGTGGTACGTCACTGAACTTGCACTCCAAGTATTCTATTTTTGGTCCAACTCAACTTAAACACTTTAGACTCCAGAGTTTGTCTCCAACCCTCCAACTTAGCGTTAACCCAGCTGCGGGTCTCATCAATCAGGACTATGTCATCCGTGAATAACATACACCATGTCACCTTACCTTGAATTTGCCGCATCAATCCATCCATCACCAAGGCAAATAAGAACGGGCTAAGAGCTGATCTCTGGTGCAACCACATCACAACTGAAAAGTACTCCGAGTCTCCTCCCACTGTGGCTCCATTATACATGTCCTTGATCGCTCTAATGTACGCCACAGGTACACTTGTAGCCTTCAAGCATATCCATAGGACCTCTCCTGGCATTTTATCGAAAGTATTTTCTAGGTCTATGAATACCATGTGTAGGTCCCTCTTTCTCTCCCTATATTGCTCCACCGGTCTCCTTACAAGAAGGATGACTTATGTAGTTGAGAGAGAGTCCCGACATGAATTCAAACTGATTCACCTCTCCTCACCCTCATCTCCACCACACTTTCCCACACTTTCATAGTGTGGCTTAGCAGTTTGATACCTCTATAGTCGTTGCAACTTTTAATGTCACATTTGTTCTTGTACAAAGGAATCATTGTACTCCAACTCCATTCGGCGGGGCATCTTTGCCGTCTTAAAATGGCATTAAACATTCTAGTCAGCCACTCCAAACTTGCCCTGTCTACGCTCTTCCAAAATTCACCAGGAATCTCTTTAGGTCCGATCGCTCTTCCCCCGCGCATCCTACGAACAACAACCTTAACCTCTTTAAACTTTATACTCCTACAATATCCAAAATCGCGATGCCTCTCGAAGTACTCCAAATCTCCCACTCCAAACCTGTCATGTCTGCGCTCTTCCAAAATTCTCCAGGAATCTCGTTAGGTCCGGTCGCTCTTCCCCTGCGCATCCTACGAACAACAACCTTAACCTCTTTAACCTTTATACTCATACAATATCCAAAATTGCGACGCCTCTCGGAGTACTCCAAATCTCCCAACACAATGTCTCTGTCCCCTTTTTCATTCAAAAGTTTATGGAAGTAAGATTGCCACCTCCGCTTAATAAGAGCTTCCTCCACCAATACTTTGCTATACTCGTCCTTGAAAAAAAAAAAAGTTCCAAAGCTTTTGTGTTTGTAAAAAAATCGTAAATTTGAGGAACGTGGAAATGAGACATTAACCTCGACCCTTTAAAAATTTGTATTGGTGAATGAATTAAGACTGTACTAGTACTCCCTCTGTCCCAATTTATATGACACACTTTTATTTTTAATCAGTCCCAAAAAGAATGACACATTTCCTTATTTGGAAATGACTTAACTTTAAATTTTACATTTTACGCTTAACGAGATGATCTATAACCATACAAATATCTTTCACTTGTTTTTGACGACAATATACAAATATTTTCTTTTATTTCTTAAACTCCGTGCCCTGTCAAACTATATCATATAAATTGGGACGGAGGAATAGTTATTTGTTGGGGTGATTAAAAGAGTAACCTCCATGAGGGTGATCTTAAACTATTAGCCTCGCTTGATAAGTACTTCAAAGAATGATCATTGTCGCCCAACGTGCATAAGTTGTGGACATAAAATAATTTTGCCTATGAGGCAAGAGCTCTGAACATGTCAATAAAGTAAACATGTTCAACTAGACCACAAGTTCTGTCTCAAAGGTAAAAGTTGTCTGTATCTTATTTGCTCACAAGCCAATACAACTGAAACCCCTAACAAATAGGTAACAAATAAAACTATCTTCATTGTTTGTAACTTCTTGAAATTTCTGAAATTCCTGTCTAATAAGCAAAACTAATTTATGCACACACTACAACTAGAACTAAGGGTGGCAAATTATTGTATTATTTAAGTGCTTATTGCTTGTTAAAAATCTTACTTCTACAATTGGTAGGTCACCGGATTATTCAAATAAGTTGTGTTGTTCGTGGTTTTCCCATGTTACAACTTCCGTACCAATTCGGTCGATCCGGAATGGATCGGCCCATAAAATCATGAACCGCCGAACCCGCCCAATTTAGTCCATCTAAAAGTTGGAATGATATGCAACCCAAATTGACCTATGACAAAATTTATCATGTATATATATATATATATATATATATATATATATATTTATTTATTTATTTATTTATTTATTTATTTATTTGAAATGTTATATAGAGACATAATAAAAAATCATTAATTAAATAAATTTTAAAAAAATAAATAAAGAAGTTAAAACTTAGTAAAAATTGGACGGATTGAGTTATGGCCCATTTATTTTGCCCAAATAACTTTTGAGTATGTCATTAGGCAGTAGCTTATTTATTAACAAAACCCATTTTGATCCACTTAAATTCAGCCCAATCCACCCATTTGACACTCCCTAAATCTAAATCTTATGCTCGATAAGCAACATAGGTCATTTTCTTAAAGATTTTATCCAAGCTAGCTAAAAATTCAAGACCGCACTTTACAATGTCCCTTTGTACAATTTTTTTATTTATTGACAAAAAATTGCGTGGTTTCCCTTCAATTGGGATGGTCTATAATTTTTGCCCTTCAAATGGATTTTATGCCTTCTGAGACATAAGTTCTTTACAGAACTCAACACAATTTGTATCGGATCCCGTAAATAAATTATGGCCGGAAAGACATAAGTTCCATTAGAGGGAAAAAAATTAAAGGTCAGTACAAAATAGGGTCAAATGTGCAAATGACCCATTAATTGACAAGGCTCAAGAAGTCGTCTCAAATTTGGGCAGCTAAATCCCACATTAGTTGTCTAGAGACTGGACTTTAGGTGATTTACTAAAACTTGGGCAGCCCAGTGTGCGTTTGGACTTATTAGGTCTGTGCTGGTTCAATTCTTATTGGGCAATTGGCACGATTATCCTTCAAATGCACTGATTTTTTATTTTTTCCCTTCAAAAAAGAAGTATTTAAATATCGCCCTTCAACATTATTGTTGAATAATAGAAACACAATGTTACCCTTCACCGAAACATATAAAAGCCCAAACTTAACCCAACGAACCCCAAAATCAAATCACTCTAAAATCTCCTCATGGCGATTCACCAATCTTCTCCGGCGATTGTCTAGCATTTTATACTCGTTTTTTGCTACAATGACTCAGAAAAGGTATAGATCAGTTTATACTTTAAAAATTTTAATTCAAACTTTAGATTAGTTTATACTTTTGCTGCAACATCTTCAAATCGTAGATTTTAATTCAAAATTTAGATCAATTTATACTTTATAAGATTGATTTTGATTTTTTAAATTCAAATTCGATTTCACAGCTCTTTGACTAAACAAAACATAGGATCGACTAATATATTCAAATTTGAATCGGTTTATACTTTCAGTTGGAAACAAATTCTGTTTGATTTTGATTTTGATTAGTTAATGCTATTCTTTTGATATTATACAACGCTTATTGAATATAATTGATCAAATGTATTATTTATATTTGAATTTGATTAGTTTGAAACAATCAGACATAGTTATAAAATAAAATTTGAATTTTTTAATCAAAAATATGCCTTGTTATACATAATATGTTGAATAATGTATGCCTTAAAACTCTGCCTTTAGATTGTTATACAAATTATGTCTTTTAGGCATAAGTTATACAAACTCTGCCTAATAAGTTACGAAAACTCTGCCTTATCAGAATAATTTTAGAATACATCTGTAGAAATAAGGCAGAGATAGACCTTTGCAGTGTTATATAAATTGCAAAACTATGCCTAATTAGTTATGTAAACTTAGGCCTTAAGGCAGAGTTCACTAACTTTGGAATATATAATTTTGACAAACTATGGGACACAAAACTTTGACCTTTAAGGAAGAACTTGACAAACTTTAGAACATAAAATTAGGCCTTAATGAAGAACTTGACTTACTCTGGCATTTTTTACCTTAAGGTAGAAGGTGACCAACTTTTGGGATATAAAATTATGCTTTTAAGTCATAACTTGACTAATTTTAACACATAAACTTAGGCCTTTAAGGTAGAAATTGACCAAACATTGGATCATAAAAATAGGCATTAAGGCAGAAATTCACAAAACTTGAGATATAAAATTATACCTTAAGGCAGAATAGATACTTGGGATATAAATAATAGACCTTTATAGTGTTATACAAATTGCAAAACTCTGCCTAATAAATTATGCAAACTTAGGCCTTAATGCAGAGTTTCATTAACTTTGGGATATATAATTTTGACAAACTATGGGACACAAACTTTGGCCTTCAAGCAGAACTTGATAAATTTTGAAACATAAAATTAGGCCTTTATGAAGAACTTGACTAACTCTGGCATTATATGTCTTAATGCAGAAGGTGATCAACTTTTAACACATAAACTTAGGCCTTTAAAGCAGAACTTGAACAAATATTGGATCATAAAAATAGGCCTTAAGGCAGAAATTTACAAATTTTGAGATATAAAATTAGACCTTAAGGTAGAACTTGATTACTTTTATGACAGTTTTTAATAAGTTATAAAGTTAATTTATCAGTCCCATAAAAGCAGTTGGATGATAAAAAAAGGTATTAGTTTCAATAACCGAATAAAAAAGTCTGTCTTCTTTGGCAGAGTTAAGTAGTAAAAAAATGTATAGCAGAAACACTACCTACATAAATACTAGATCAGGCAGACTTTTATGAAAAAAATATGATTTATGGCATAATTTGTTTTGTTCAACGCTCTCTATGTATAACTCTCCTTACTAGACATAGTTTGTTGAAT
Source organism: Anisodus acutangulus (assembly GCA_029783415.1). Taxonomy (NCBI): domain Eukaryota; kingdom Viridiplantae; phylum Streptophyta; class Magnoliopsida; order Solanales; family Solanaceae; genus Anisodus; species Anisodus acutangulus. The sequence continues at coordinate 37,317,614 of CM056501.1, read as the reverse complement.
AAGATATGCCTTAAGACAGTGATATGCAAAATACCTTGCCTAATAAAATCAGACTTCGACAAGATTAGATATAATAAAAATATATAGGAAAACAATATTAAAAAATACAAAAATAAACTAGAAATTTCATTTATAAATAATAACAAAAAGATGTCCACATAACACATAAACATAAAAGAAATACACTTAAAAAGAAAAAAATATTAAAGGAAAAAATAAACAACCCGCCCCACATCTAACTTCACACATAGCCATTGTAAATCGCCCCATCATCAACCTGCCCAGTGTGCTGAAATAACATTTGTCTCACATAACGAAGTTTACTTCGCATATCATCATTTTCTCTGGTTAGGGCATAATAAAGAAACCTTCGAAATTCCATGTCTCTCTTCAGATCATCAATATCTTAAGACATTCAGAGATTTACTTGATTACGGTGGTTCTGGTTATTAAAGTGAGGATGTTCATGTTGAACCCTACCATGTTGTGTTGCACCGTTATCACGAACAATGTTTTTGTTCTGATCATTTATAGTCATTTTTTCAGATGAAAATATTTTGTTTAGAGAATATAAGATGAGATGTGTTTTTTATAAGATTTGTATTGCTTTATATATAAGTTGTAGTGCAGTAACTACGGGACATTTGGGGTTCTCCAGAATGGAGAAGAATATGAACAGTTTCAATTTACCTTTTTTATGAGAAAACAATTACTCAATTTTGAAAAAGAGATAATTGTTGGGCGATTGTGGTTCTATAAATTGAATGAGAATATAATAAATTTTAAATAATTATTTTTTCTTTATTTTTTACTTTGAAAATCTTTACTTTATTCTAGATGATTAAGTAGATATCTGAAATAAAAACTCTGCCAATAAGGCAAAAATTTGAACAAAGTTCTGCCTTAAGATTTGGTTTAGCACAAACTCTGTCTGATAAAGCAGATCAGACACAATTTTGAACAAATTTCTACTTTAAGGCTTAGTTTAGCATAAATTATGAGGCTTGATTTAGCATAAAATATGTCTGATAAGGCAGATCAAACAAGTTTTGAATAAAGTTTTACCTTAAAAGCTTAGCTTAGCATACACTCTACCTAAAAAATATATAAATATTTTTCACACAAATTGATTTGAATGAATCTACTGTTTATGTAGGAATTTTAACAAAAAAATGATGCAAAACTGCATCTACATAGCTTTCAATGGCAATTGGAACGCAACCTACAACTATGTCGATCACGAGACCAAGCTAATTCTTGTCAATGATGGTTTAACATTAAAAAAATTTAGTGAGCAGATATTTGAGACAGATACACAACATATTCAGCAAAAAGTGGCCAATATATGGTTTGATACTAGAGAGAAAACATCCAAAGGAATAAGAGTAACAAATGACAAGGAGCTTAATACTTGCTTGTATTAGCTCAATAACAACAATAACTTCAAAAATTTACATTTCATAGTAGAGTTCAATACAACTGATGCGGTGTTGCAAAGGACAGAAAGGCGAACCATAGAAGAAATTGACAGACAACTCTGTATAACTAATGAAGAAGAAACAGTTTTAGTTGCCTTTGTAGAGGAACAACCAAGCCCTATTGAACAGAACTTTGAGATACATCATTACCTGAATAAAATACTAACTCCGAACCAAATACCAGAATAGCCACAAAAACAACCATGCAATATTCTGCAAGTTCAAAACAATGACCAACACACTTCCCAGCATCCAACTTCAATGGACATTGTACTGCTGACTCCAAGGTCAAAAGTTGAAGAAACACAAATAGAACCTTCCAAACAAAGAAAGATTGTAAAGAAGAAGAAGATACAAATTGAGACAATAATCTTGATACCTAATGCATCAATAGGATCAAGTACAAGTTAGGAATATTTTCAAAGACAAAAATATTATGAAAAAAGTGTATGAATAACATTGCTATCACACATCATCAACAGTACAAGATAGAAAAGACATTCAAACAAAGGTTTTACATCAAATGTGTGGACTCAAACTGTATTTGGCGTTTCCATAGTTCAAGAGTGAAAAACTCAGAACTTTTCAAAATTGTCAAGTTTTAAAAGAAACACAATTGTGCCATTGATTTCATCACCTCTGACATGAGGAACGTGACATCAAAGGCCATATTCGAGTACATCACAGACCTAGTACGTCATACACTATAAGAGATAACCCCCAAATTTGTGATTGAAGAAATGAGAAGCAAATATTGGTTGTACATTGATTACCACAAAGTATGACATTTGCTCCAACACGCCTACGATGTCATAGGAGGGAGCCTAGAGGATAACTACAAGAAGAAGCCTCAATATCTTCATATGATGAAACATAGAAACTCTGGCATAATAGTAAACATAAAATGGGATGATGACAACAAATTTAAGTATGTTTTTTTGCTTATGGAGCATCAATTGAAGGCTGAAAACACCGTAGATCAGTTATTATGGTAGACACAACATTCTTGAAATTAAAATACCATGATGTCCTCATGATTGCAATAGCAAAGGATGGCAACAACAACATATTTCCCCTAGCATTTGGAATTGCAGACTCTGAGAACAATGAATCATATAACTAGTTCTTCAAGCGGTGTTTGACACGTGTAAAGATCTATTAATTCTTTCTGACCGCTGTTCTGCAATTGCAAATGCAATCAGAGAGGTGTATCCAGGTTGCATGCATGGAATATGTAACTACCACATGGAGAAGAACACATATAAATATTTCACATCTGAAGTGATTTTAGACCTATTCTACAATGCAACAACTACTTACAAATGAGCAGAGTTTGATACCTACATAACAGATATAAGACACATTGATCCCAAAGCTGCAGAATACATAGAAGAAGAACCGTCGGAAAGATAGACACGTTTATTTCACACCAACATGCGTTATAACATGCTCACAATAAATAATGTAGAGACAATGAATTATGTGTTAAGGAAAGAAGGGGAGCTGCCAATACTTGCATGTATAGATTATATATAAAATAAGCTGCAAAATTGGTTTTACCAAAGAAGATTGGATGCAACAGGACCTGGCCGTAACCTGACGTGTTGGGCTGAAAGAATTTTGCTTGAAAGGATAAGTAAAAGCTTCAAAATGAAAGTAAGTACATTTTATCAAAACTCTACCTTAGGGCATACCTTTATATCCCAAAACTTAATCAAAACTCTGCCTTAAGGTATATAACTATAGAATTCAAAGTTCATCAAAAAATCTCCCTTCAAGCATAATTTTAGAATCCAAAGTTAATCATTCCTTAAGACATAAGTTTGGAATCTAAAAAGTTAATCGACTCTGCCTTAAGGCATAAATCTAGGCACACAAAAAGATAAATCACCTAGGACTTATACATATCCTTACAATTGGCACAAAATAGTATTACTCATTTTATCACTAATTCATACATGTAGAAAATATCACTGATGTCAAATTTGTCGTGAAAGATGAAGGTTATCAATATAACGTAAAGTCAAGGACATGAGTTGTGACTGCTTGGAGTTCTAAATTGATGAGTTACCTTGCACACATGCCATGACAGTTATTGATAAAATGAGTTTGAATAAATCTACATACTGTTCGGATTGGTTAAAAAAAGAAGCATGACATGAGACATATAAAGGTGAAATCCTATCAGTTGGAAATGAAGACTCATGGATTGTTCCACAAAACATCAAGGATATCAATATAACACTGCCAGATGTCAAAAAAAGTCCGAAAAAAACAAATAAAAAGATACCGTCCAAGAGGAGAAACAACAAAGTACTTATACATATGTGGTAGATGCAAGTTATTTGAACACAATAGGGCTTTCTGTAGGCACAGTCCATCTCTCAATCCATATGCAAGAAGATACATGAAAAGAAAATTTGAATTATAGAATATTGTATGAATTAAATATGAATGATGGATGATATGAAATGCACTTTTATATATTTTTTTACTTTTATTCCTTTTTATTAAAATTTTATATTCTTCGTACTAATAATAACAGCAACAGGAAAGAAATATTAAATGATATCTCCAATTTTATAATTTGTGCCTCCTGTGACAAGTATAACTTATTTTGTTAAAAAAGGGGGAAAACAAATTGGTATCTGAAAGACTACAACCTTGTAAGTGTATAGAGCTTATGTCATAGGGCATAAATATACTCTTATCTTGATTATTTTTAATATCTTATGCCTTTTCAGAGGAAAATTTTTAAAACTATAAACTTTACCTTCAGGGGCAGAATTTCAGCTTACAAAGGACAACAAAAAATATGCTGGAAGACGCAAGATTTGATTTTAAAAAGTGTTTCTAGTTTTTCAAAAATATATTAGTGCACAGGTGTTGCAAGAAAAAAATATATTTTATTCATTAGAAAAAAATGAAAATTATATATATTGCCAACGAAAAATGACATAGGCATTCTGATCAAAATGTAAAAGTCGAGACACTGGATAAAGGTATCATGTTCAAAAAATTACACATACAAAATCATCAGATCGCACTTTGCCTAAAGGCATAAATTTAGACAAAAGAAAGATAATAAAAACTCTGCCTTAAAGTAAAACTTCAGATTTCAAAAGTTACTCAAACTATGCCTAAAGTAAAACTTCAGAATCCAAAAATTAATCAAACTCTGCCTTAAGGCATAACATTAAAATCCAGAAATATAATAAAAAACTCCGCCTTAAGGCGTAAGTTCAAATTTCAAAATTGGTAAAGTTAGGCCTTTCGGCATAATTTTAGATTCCAAAGTTAGTCAAGTGAGGCATTAAGACATAACTTTATATATCAAAAGTTAGTCAAGTTAAGTCTTAAGACATAACTTTATATTCCAAAGTTAGTCAAGTTAGGCCTTAAGACATAACTTTAGATTGCAAAGTTGGTGAAGGTAGGCCTTAAGGCCTATCTTTATGTTACAAAGTTAGTCAAGTTAGGCCTTAAGGCATAACTTTATATTCCAAAGTTAGTCAAGTCAGACCTTAACTTTAAGACGTAATTTTTTTTATTCCAAAGTTAGTCAAGTTAGGTCTTAAGACATAACTTTATATTCCAAACCATATATTCCAAACCATATATCATGAGAATATTTTAAAAAAAAAGAACATCAAAAAAATAAACTTCAACAAACATAACATAAAACTTCATTAATTACATTCAAAAACTACAACAAAAGATCCTACACTATCAAGATCCATAAAAATTACTTAAAAGAATAAAACAAAATCTAATCTATGATTATACCTACTGGCTTCTTATAAACTTGTAAATCAAAGCCAACATTGCATGGTATATCCCTAAAACATATGGTATCTCCTTCCTGCAGTCCAGTTGAATTAACAAAATCTTTTCAACCTTGACAGAAGAGCTTGTAAGTATCAAATCTAAATAACATTCTGCAATATACCTTTTCCTTTTCATAAAAAAGAAAATCTGGACACTCTACATTTGGAAGAGCATTTCACATGGTAAAAGAAAAAATCTGCAAAAATAAAAATAAAAAATAACATTACTAAAAAACACATACAAAACTATAAAAAAAAGTAGAAGAAAAAACCTACGAAATCATCTTCCTGCGCATAAAAACTTATGGGAGATTTCTCAAACCAATCTGACATACCTAAAAAGAATAAACATAAAAAAAAAACAAAGTAAGATGATAAAACAAAAGGGATATAAAAATCTAATTCTTCCACTATAAAAAGAACACAGATAAAAAGACACACAAACCTGTTATAAAAGGCATTGAAGGGATTGAGGGAGAAAGAAATTGGAGGATACGTTGGGAACAAACCTATCTTAATTGTTTTCTAATTAAAACCAAACGCTCTTATTTATAGTCTTATAAATGCACGATTAAAATTCTAGTCAAATTTGTCGGTGAAAAATAGGTATTTTGAATTAATGAATTTGATCGGTCAACTTTCTTTACAGTCAAAGACAAAATTAACTCTGCTCCACAAGACATAGGTTGAATAAACGAGTATGATTATGTAGAAAACACTAAAAATACAAAGTCGGTTGGATTAGGCGTTAAAAGACAGAACTTTACACTCCCAGAAATTACTTAAAATCTGCCTTAAGGCATAATTTTAATTTTATATGAAGTTATGGACTAATCATATTAGAGAAACTTGTGGACTAATCATAGCAAAGATATACTAATCATATTAGAGAAATTAAATTCAGTTATGTATTTCATACGTTCTCTATTCAAACTTGTTTGGAAACAACTATCAGCCAAAAAATTTGATCTTATAATTTTCCAATCAGATTTTATAGAATTCTATGATTGTGTGGACAAAACTAAAACTTTAAACTCTGCCGGATGAGACAGACATATACTATGAAGTATGGAAAATGTTAGGCCTTAAGGTAGAACTTTAAACTCCAAGAATTTTATCAAAGTCTGCCTTAACACATAATTTATAATTTTTATCTTAAGTTATTGATTCATTCATAAAAATATTAAAAATAAAATAACAAATATAACAAAAAACTTCATTCATAATATTAACAATGATGAAAATTACTATGGTGTATTAAAAAAAATTCTAATCTATAATTATATTTTCCTCATTTTTCGTAATTTGAAAGCCTACGCCATATGAAATTTCACCAACCCTAAGACATAGAGTGTCTCCTACCCTAAGTCCATCTGAATCAACAAAATATTTTCAGCCTTGACAAAGGCGTATGTGATAACCAACTATGTAATCATATTTTGTAGCTCATTCTGTATACATTCCCGCCAAAATATACTTTGGTATCACAGTCACAATCTGGAACCCAGACACTACTAGGAAGGATCTACAAAAAAGGATCAAAATTAATATTACTACAATTGCATAAAACTACAGTAAAAAAGGAGAAGAAAATAAAAAAGTTAGATACAAAAAATAAAACTACAAAATCATCATATTGGACATATGATTTGGTCAGTTTGTTTTTCAAAAGAGTCCATTGGATTCATTTTGAACTGCATGAATTTTCTATCTAAAATTTTCGGATTACAAAACTGTTATTCTCATGATTAACAAAAGGTTCTTATTTATAATATTGAATAGTAGTTACAGTCAAAGACATTAATTACTCAAAAATTTGTATACCAAGTTATGTCTTAAGGCCTTAAACTTAGGCCTTAAGGCA